>JAXGGA010003682.1:0-98611 GCA_038373865.1 Uloborus plumipes | reverse complement strand
CAACAACAGAAGTTCTTTTAGCCTCACCTTCACGTTCCAATGTCACAATTATAGGCTTTAGAACTCTGGCGCGGATGATTTTATCGCTTCGAGAGAAAATGAAAATTAACTGTGGAAGGGATAACATCTGCATAAAACAGCATTGACGAGACCATGACGAAAACATTGTGGCGAGATTTGGTAACTAATTTTTAAGAGCGATTTGTATCAATATGTCTTTTACAAATGAACTTTGTTTCATACTAATAAGGTTTTTTTGTTTTCAATTGAGGTAAAGCCATGATTAGCTGACACACTGCAACTGGTAGTTGAAAGTGCACTTTTAGCAGTTGACACTTATGAAGAATAAACTGAAAGGTAAATCATTGCAAATTTAAACACCATTTTATAATTTTGATTTATTAAATGCTTTTTTTTTTTTTTTAATTTCAGCAAAATTAGGTTGCAGTTTTTTTTTTTTTTTTTTTTTTTTTTTTTTTTTTTTTTTTTTTTTTTTTTTTTTTTTTTTTTTTACATTTACAAATTTGAACTGATTTTGTTGTACGATACATAGAGAGAGAGAGAGAAAAGCACTATTTTATTCTTCCCTGAAAAATTTAAAAGTTGGAGCATTAATAAAATAAAAACTAGTAAAATTTTACTAACCCAAATATTATCGAAGGTCATTTAAAATTGCGCTTTCGGAACTTCATTCTCAAAAACATTTCAGGGGACCGTACCTGAACTTGGCTTATTCTTTGACATCCCAAAAGATTTAGCTTTTAGGACTTTCATTTCGTAAATTTTTCAGAGGAGTGCCCTAGAATCTCCTCTCTACATATCAAACGTCACCGTACATTACGTTTTTCAGACTTCAACTGCAGAAAACTTCAGGGTTGGGCACCCGAATCTAATCCTCTCTTAACCAGGGGTGATTGTGAGTTCATGAAAAAATACCTGAAAGTTTTGGAAGAAAAGTGTGTGTGTGTATGGGGGGGGGGGTGCTTTTTTTCAAAAAACCAAGGCTCCTATTATTTAAGCACACCTAATTTTATAATTATACATACTTAATAATAAATTGTCTTTCATAAACAAACAAGACACATTTCACACATTCGAATAGTTTCAAATAGTTTCTAGTCAAAAACAATAGAATGGCATCTTAACATTTTTGCTCGATGAATATTATTAGTAATTATCGGAAAATCACCGAAAATTCGAAAAATAAAAAAAAATACCGAAGAGGGGAAGACAAAAGCATAATTAAAAATATTTTATTTCCGGTATTTTCGACCATGAAAATATCAGAATCGATCATGAAAATACCGGAAATCCGGTAAAATACCGGAACACAATCACCCCTGCTTAACTTCACCATGTAGACAGAGCTTAAATTACTTTTTTTAAATCAAAAATTCCCAGAAACTTCCTGGGGAGAAACTTCGTTAATTTTGTGATTATGGATGAAACGTAAAATACGCTAGGATGAATGCGACCTCATCCCTCTCTCTCTAGTCGGGCCCGTATATTTTGCCCTGCTGCCTTTCCTCTCGGCGGCCCTGCTAGCATAAGTAAATGATACAATGTCGGATCAAGGGTGATCAAGCCAGGACAAATTCACCTTATTTCTGTTTTATTTTCATTATAATTCGATACAAAAACTTGAAGGAAGATGGATAAGGGCGGTGGCGGCAGTTTCAAACTTTTGCCCTGACATAGAAAATTCGTAGATCCGGTACGGAAACGATGCTACTAGCAATATTACCACAGACATCTTTTACGGGAGTCATTAATATCATTTACATTCGGTGTACCTCAAGAGTTGCATGAAAATAAGGTTTTTAATCCTTTATGCCACGACGGGACTCAGAAGTCCCCCTTATTTTAATTTAGTATTATGAATCCTAAATGGCTAGGATCATGCTGAAGCTTTTAAGTATCAGTCCTTGTACTTTGCTGAGAGGCCGACAGATGGTATGGTACATGAGATCAGAAACAGTTTTCTTTGGGGCCCTAAGGCGTAGGGGGACTTAGACCCTAGATTTTCAAAATTTCTACACATGGTATCTATGTTGTTTGACGTATTTACAACTGAAAAAATGTATATAGATATGTAAAAAGTCATTGTTAAATTTATTTAGGACAAAAAGGGTTAAACATTCCTGCAAAGAATTTTCACCTAACGGATCTTGAAAAGATAATAGTATCAAGGAACTGCAATATGAAAAAGCTTGTACACCCATTTAATGTTGCCTGCCATGAAACATTTCTAAACTCGTTTTCATTGTGTCACCCTCTTTACAAGGGCGTAATGCACATAAATAGATAACTTTAGCCACTTTCAGACACATTGCATTTCCTCCCGCTCATTCGTTTATGTCGACAAATAACAAAGAACAATAGACTAAGTGACAAAGAAGTAACTTTTCTAATAAACATTGCGGGAACGACGTGAACCAAGCTGGTGGTTGTCAGTCGAGTCCATAGAGTCGAGTTTTAGATTCGTGAAAGAAATATCTCTGAAGCTACTGAGTGCCTCATTTAAATTCCAATGGATGTAACGAACCTGTTTTTGTTATTTAGCTTTTTAGATCGTTGTAGCAACACGAGAAGCATAAAACAATGAAATGAGCGAAAATAAGTGCCATTAAGAATTTATACAAAGAATAACAGCCATTAACTTTTATTAAACGTCCGAAAATTAATACAGAAGACAAAATGAGTATTTTCATTGAAGCTACAGAGATTTGATTCGCATAATTGATGGGAGAGTGCCAAAAGCTTAATATGAATGCTAAAGCTGGAGCAAAATACTAATATGTGTACAGTATACCACACTGAACCAAAGGGAGAGAACTCTCTCTTTGTCCTATTCATAATTTTCCGGCGGCTACATTTATAATGAATGGATGCTGTTTCGCTGGTATTTTTAAATTTTTTTCATATAATTTGTTATTAAAGTAACACTAATTCAAATGACTTAATATAAATTTACTTTCAATTATTTATTTTTTGAAACAAAAAGTTCAAATTTATATCCTAATCAAACACGGAATTTTTGAAAACAGCTTAAAGCAGGAAAAGTGGGACGGCTTCATTTAAATCGGCTATAATCTGGTAGATCCCCACCCCTCTAGAGTTTAGTCAAGACTAGCTCTCATAGGCTTGGCCACAAGACCTTGCTAGCGTCAAACGATGGTATTCTCTTAAACTAGCACTGATCAGAAAGTTGTTTATTGATCGCACGTTTTCAACAGATCAGGAAAAATTCAGCAGAAAATTAAGAAAATATCCAGACCGGGTGTTTTGATGAGCGGGTTTGCACTTCACATTTACGATGGAATATAGCTTATCTACGTTGATTTTGACACAGTTTTGTCCTCAAAATAAGACTATCGGAATTATGTTGAATCATTGCACAAAACGAGAAAAATCATTTCATCAGGCGTCATTTCAGGTTTAAAAAGTTGCTCTTAAGTTGAACTCCCTTGCATCATAATAAGCGATAATACAGAGGACATTTGGGACGTGTCTTCTCGAAATTTTTCAATTTTATAAAAATAGAAAATTATGTAAAGAGTATGTAAACAGACTCTAAACAATAAGATGGATACCGAGTCTCACAAGATGTGTGGAAAGCAGAAACAAAAACGAAAATTGCAAAGGAGGATACAATAGTGAAAGAAAAGGTCTTTATTTCTCCTAATACTATTTTTCTTCCTTTTCCGTAGAGTACTTAAAAATTGTGAAAGTATGCTTCTGTCGAACATATTTTCCCAAGAAATGTAATTCTAAGTATTCTAACAAAGAAAAACACTTAAATAACGACTAGCAACAAAAGGAGCAGGTGAGATTTCCCGATAGAAAACAAGAAATCGTATCACGCAACTACAAAAGAAATATACAGAAGCCGAAAAAAGAAAAACTGTCCTAGGAATTAGAAAGTGATCGACTTGACAGTGTGCCAGAAAAGTTGAATAAAAGGTTTCTTACGAACCAAAAGCAAAAAATCGAATGTCTGAGAGTTGAAACAAAAGATTCCTTGTTTTGTGGACTTGACCTTGCAATCAACGACAACATTGAATAAACAAGCATTTTTCATTCGAAAGCGGTTAGCAGAAGTTTTTAACACGAAATTATAATACGTCGTAGCTTTTTGGGTAAAATAAATATAACGCATGCTGAAAGGAAACTATTTGCTGGAATAGGTTTAAATAGCGTGCCTCAAGTAGAGTTTAAAAACATTTGTAAATTACGCAGAGCCTCGAACGTGATTCGAACTGAACATCAATAGAAGTGGAAAATCCGCCATTTTCCCCCACGTGCAACAGTTAATATATTTCTTCAAAAACAATAATTTCGAAAGGTAATTAATATAAACTTTTGTCAATGAAATCACACATACGTTTGCGATTTATTAAACAGATTAGATGTCACGTGCCGGGGCCTTTATCTGTAAATTAATTTTAAATGACGAGCACTAAATCCTAGAAGATCAACCATAGGGGGATTTTTTTGCAATTGTACTTCCATGTGACACTCTACTCTAAAAAAAGTACGCCTACAACTGCAAACTAAGAGCTGGAAATTCCAAGTAAGAAAAATTGACTGAAAAGGTATCTCACCACATGAAAAGATGGAAATTCCTGGAACACGTGGGTTTGTAGAACAAAAACCCAGCCCACAACAGGCAGGAAATGTTTAAATAAAAGAAATCCTCTTCTAAACAAGTCCACTTCCTGATGGGACCCCTGCTGGCCACTGAATGCCTGGAATCTGTCCAGTTTGAAAGATCCATCTCCCAAAAGGATTGCAGAAGCTTACAGTAAGCGGATGCTAAACCCCTGAAACGCCCTAACAACATTGCAGTTAGGAAGAATGTTAGCTGTTTTGTTTAAAATGCTGTGTATGAATTAATCCACGGAATTCCCAACGAAAACTAGCAGCGGGGAGCCTGGGGCGGGGGCGAGGGACGTTTCAAATTTTGAAATACTATACTCACTACCCAATGCTTTAGTAGGGGTAATTGGACGCTGTCAGCAGAAATATTTGTTCTTTTATTGTAAAAGCAATACAAATTTAATGTAAGTTGGATTCAAACCATCTTTCATTCCAACGAGTACCCCCAGCCCAAAGGTGAGCCCCCTCACCAACGAAACATTTTTTCAAGCAGATTATAATTTATTGTTAAGAAAATTGGCGATTTAAATACGATTTATAACAATATTTTTTTTTTTTTTTTATGAAAGTTCGATTGCAGTTTAAAAATCCCTAGCTTATTTCCCGAAAGTTATTGCTGTTAAATAAAGAAAAGCAAGTCTATTGTCCATTATCAATAGAAAATCTATCACCTAAGAGTAACTATGCTCAGACTCTTGGGAAATTCATTTGTGATAAATGTAAAACAATTAATCAAAAACAATAGCTATTCAAAAGGACTGATAAAAGACCTCGCCTTTTCTTGACATTATTTAGTAATAAAACTTTCAGTTGATCAATTCTAGTAATCAAATTGAAGAATAGAAATCGTCCAAATCAAAAACAAAAATTCTTTATCCCTCCCCCCCCCCCCCTTTGGTACTCCCTTTTTCGCACAACGTTGCTCGTTACAGTATAACTGACTTGAATAAAAACAAACAAATATAATAATATTAACTCTGAGTTTATATTAGAAATTAATTAATGCTAATAATACTCCGTGTACACGTTTGTTGAGAAAACATTGCAAATAACCAGCCAGAGGAGAAAATTAAATAAATCGTGGCCTTTTTTTTTTTTTTCAAATGAGCTAGAAATGACCACAATTTTATGTTATTTTATTTTTTTCTTAAACACAGCATATCACCAGCATTTCGATGGAAACTATTTACACCTGCCCCCACATGAAGAGTTCTAGTTCTAGAAGGCACCGCAGCGATAAGGCGCGAGGAAAAAGGAGTCCACAATGCTGCCGTTATAAAAAGAAAATTGTAAAAAAAAATGTTGGGAAAAATGCTATTATATTTTTTTTAATGTTTTAGCTCATTAGTAGAACCCTGCAGGAACAAAATTTTTAATTTCTTTGAGAACCCTATCTTTGAAAAATCAACAAAAAATTAATAAAAATGAATTGCAGTAAAATTTTGATTTTTAAACTGAGAAAGCAGAATGGCTCACGATTTTTTTTTAAAAGCAAGATTAAAACTTCTTTTTGTGTACCGATCGAATTAAAAACAATAATAAGATTGCAAACGCGTGTAAAAACCTTCCTACTTTCAAAACAAAAACAAAAAAAGATTTACAATGTCTTTCGTTCAAATTTTCTTTCTTTGTGCTTCCATCTTGGAATGGATTCGAATCATTGTGGAGAGGTCGGAAGGTTCCTAGGGGGCGGGGCTCTCCTGTGTGATCGTTTAATCAGATCGTATTTTACTTTATTTTATAAATTTTATAAATCGTTTAATCAGATTCTCAAAATTTAATAGAAAAAGCACGTGCCTTCTCTTAATCTTCAAACAAGCCATCGTTTTATTTTTTGATTTTTGAGAATTTAAAAAAAAAAAAATAATATACTGACTATTTTAAACTGAGCTACATTATAAGCATTTTTTGAGCATATTTAACACCGACATCTGCCCCTCCCCCCGTACTTTAAGCTTTCATTTTATTATAATTGTTATGATTGTGCAATCATGATTGCTAATTGATAACTTTGTTGTCCGAGTCTTGAACTTCCTCACTTTTCTTTTTGTTGTTGACGTAATCCATTCCACCGTAAGCAATGAAATTTTTTCCTCAGAATTTTATATTGGAGGATGTCCACAATTGATGCAATACTTCGTGAGGGGGGGGGGGCTAAAATCGTAAGAAGTTTGTGACAAGCGGGAAACAAAAAGTGTGCCATCACACATCTCCTTCAATATTTAAGAAAAATAATGTGACATGTGCTAAAGAGAGGGGGTTAAGGTGAAGTGTGACACTTTGACGAAAGAGAGGGGGGTTAAAATTTTTTTAAAAAGTGTAACGTCATTTATAGATGGCCTCTTACCGTCTGCTTTTTCAGTACGTATAAATGGTGATTATTTATCATTGATGTTTTTTCATTTATTACTATTTTAGAAAACAATACATCTTTTATTGATTGGTTTTTTATTGGAAAAATTTCTTTCGGGAAGAATAACTCGGATGCTATCAATTTAGTTTTAAAAAAAGTGGATACGGTAATCATGAAGGATATTTCTTTTTTTAAGCAATTAGATCGGTAATTATTCATGATTACATTTCACATCCTTGTTGATTTTCTTAAACTAAAGACGTTTAAATGAATTCATTTTGAACATGTTCTTGTTTTAGATTTGTCTTCTTAAAAGAAACAAGTGTTATATACCTTTTTTTATCACTGCTTCTTCACGCTATCTTTTATGCAAATCGCACATGTCTTACTGCATAGATAATTTATCCTTTCTCTCATTTTAAGTTTTATTGTCAGAATATTCTTAACACCGAATACAAAATATGACTTTTCAGGATATGAATAGTATTTTGCAAGGAATTTTCTGACGTATTTTGGAACAAATTATACCGGGTTGCGCTTGATGCAATTTTTAATACAAAACATGAATTAGAGCAAGAGCAGTTGTTAAAAAAAATAATTTGCTTGTTAAGTTTTTATAACAAGAGCAAAAAGATATTTGAGAATAGTTACTTTTTTCAAACATTTTTTCACTCAATAAAAATGTGCAGAACTTACGAAAATGTACCCAAAACAAAATCAGATATCAATTTTAATAATTTGAAAAATTAAAATGCTTAATCGAAAGATAACTACAGTTAACAATATTTCTTCGAAAATATTTAGCAATCAATTCCATTAAGTTTAAATATTTGTTTGAAATGCATAGCAATAACTATATTATTCTTTTGAGTTCGATACGGAACAACAGAACAAGGGCCGCTAAAAGGTAAGGCGGGCCCTTGTCAGTTTGGTCATCGGGCTCCCTTCTCCTCATAAAAATTATAAAATTTATGCTACTCCAATTCTGTCCCTGGTCCCGCATGGGCCGGACCCCTAGTTTAGCCAGGCTGACATGACCGCTCGTCGGCCCTGAACTGAACAGAACAACAAAATACAATGTTACAGATGATCTGTTAAAAATTACTTTACTGGCTGAAAATCAATGCCATGTGTTATCAAACTCATTAACCTGACTTTTAATTACTCAATAAATTAAATGAAAACATAAAAGCAATCACGAAAACAATGAGAAACCATCTAGAACACACACTCACCTGGCCGAAATCTGTAACTAGTGTCATGCTGCGTTGCACTGACAACACCATAAACCTGAATTTCGTGTAGATAATCAAATGGTTTGAGAAAACAAACGATATCCAATTCTTGATCAATCACCAGATCATCCCATATACAAAAGCATCAACTATTAACAATGTTGATTTCGCCGAATGCACCCACATACACAAACAAAATTAACTAGTGACATGTCAACAAAACTTTCGAGCTGCAGCATTCGTAAACTTTGGCTACTACGCGTCTAGGGTTGCTACATGCCGTGGAATAGAATCCCACCGTGAAGTGCTTTGGCATACTTAAGTCTCGCCAAGTTAAATATCACTTTTTTCTGTCCTTTTTTTTTTTCTTCGTTCTCCGTTTTTCACTTTCAGTTTTCCTCATATGCAAGTAAATCTTGAGATCATTCAAGAAATAAGATGGAAAACACTAGAACGCGCCGAAAAAGTATCTTTTTTTTCTGTAACTGTAAATAATCGAGAAACTTATATAATAAAGAACATTTTACGAGAGAAGTTCTCATATGCATTAGATATTCTAGTTTTCCGTTTTCTTTTCTTTTTTTATGCAGTATTTATAAATTACTCATCCTTTAATTGGCACAAAAATATTTTTTCTATTGTATTTTTATTCAAACTCTATACTAAAACTTCCACATATCACAATTTTCTTTTTATTTCAAAACTTCCACAATAAAAACAACAATAATTTTGTACAGAAAAACTAATGTCTAAAAAAATTTCCATAGGCTAATTTAAAATGTCAGTTTTGTTTTTATATTTGGATTTACCCACTTATTTTGAAGAGGATTATTACAAAAGTATGAGCATCAAAATCGGGGGGGGGGGGTGCACAAAAAATTTATACAGCAGAATCTTATAAATCCGGACTAATAGGGGATCCAGATCGTTCGAATCAATTGAATCTTAATCAAACAAAGTAATCTGTATATTGAGACGAAACACTTAAACACACTGATGACGACAGTAAAAATCGCATTTTGAGTTTAAGTGAGATATATATGCAGCATGTCACTCAAAAAAGGGGAAAATATTAAAAGAAAAAAATCTCCCCCCCCCCCCTCCCTTCTTCCCATATTCACCTTTTTTTCAATAGGGCAGGTATTTATTTATTTCAGTAGAGTTATTCAATGTATTTCAATTCGGACTTTTTAATAGTTGTCAACACATAACTATTTCACAGGCGTTGCAGCAACAAAATTGATGAAATTAATGTGTCACTCTTTATAAGAATAAAGAGTGAACGTTTGAATAAAGATCGTCTTAGGATTTTGCTTTTAGGATAATATTAAATTTGCAAGAAAAGAAAAAAAGCACTTTTCTGTGTTTATTGGTACGAAAATAATTATATTCAGCCTCTTATTATTACATTTCACTGACTTTCCTTCGGCTACCCCTTTCGCATCCCTCAAGTGACAATTTCATTAAAAGTAATAATTTAAGTTTTTAATAAACAACTTAGTAAACGTATGCGCAATTTCTTAAGCAAAAAGTTTGTTCATTACCTTTCAAAATCATTACTTTTTTATGAAATATACATTGTAAAAGAATAAATGTTCTTTTTACAGTATAATACAGCTAATTTAAAAGTAACAAACTGTAAAACTTGCTAATTTTACACTAATACACTGTAAAATTTCTGCTTTTACTATACTAAACTAAAATTACTAATTTAACAGTTTATTACAGTGCGTTTTACAGTTTTAAACTGGAACCTCTGCTGCCAGCATAATACTGTTGTTTTTACGGTATAATACAATTAAATTTCACGGCAGCAAACTATAAAATTGCTAACTTTACAGTGTAAACAACTGTAAAATTGCTAGTTTTAGTTTATTACTGTGCATTTTTACAGTTTTAAATGGGAACCTCGGCTGTAAAATATAATACAGTATAATACTGTAAAAACGGCAGTTCATTTTTTGCAGTGTATGAGCTGTAAAGTGTGGGGCAAACTGGCGGCTTTTAAATGAAATGGCACTTGCATAATTTTTTTCAGCGGTTTAAATTATCATTTCTCGACAAATTTGTCATGTTTCCTTCACATTGAAGCCTCAGCTTTCAAAACCTATAATTTGTTTCGTCAATGCTATATAAATAGAGCTAAAACATTAACTAATTAATGCGGCAAATTACAAGGGGTTGACTTTGGATGTCCCTCAGGTGACGCCTGCAAATAAATTAAATTTTAAACATTAAAAAAATAGCTAAGGATAAAAAATAGCTGTATCAGGAATCTCTTGATTTCTAATGTAAAGATTAGTCGAGCCGGCTTATTAAAATATCGGTTAAAAGAATATCCCGCTTAATATAATACATTTACAATGTACCAAAACGTTGTAGTGCATTATTTTCATCCCGGATACTGGAATATCCCGCTTATTAGAATTGTTTTTCGTGGAAAAATAGCTATTCCATTAAGCGGGCTCGACTGTGTAGTTTCATAAAATTTTTAAGATTTATATCAAAATGTTGATGAAAACAAAGAGTCTGATAGTCCCATGCACTGCAAAAATGAACTGTTGTTTATACAGTATAATACTGACAGCCGATGCTCCAATTTAAAACTGTAAAATGCACAGTAATAAACTGCAAATTTAGCAATTTTACAGTTTATTACTGTAAAATTAGCAATTTTACAGTTTAGAATAAAATTAGCAATTTTTACAGTTTTATACCATAAAATTAGCTGTATTATACTGAAAAAGCAAGTCATTTTTTACAGTGTTCGCGACAGTGGGATGATCCTCTAACGCCTTCAATGAAGTTTAATTTTGGATTGCTATTGGAGACAAAGCGATCAAAGTAGCCGCGCCTCAAATATTTCGCCTTGAGGAAAAGGGACGAACTAAATTATAGCAAGCAATTCCTGAAAACGAATCAAAAGCACCGACCCAAAACACCTGTGTAGGCTGAGAATAAATATTTTCTGCAAAGTAGACTACTCTTTCCAGGGAGATAACGAGGCTGGTATTATGCAAACAAAGGACCTCACCTGAGCTAGGCGCCAGCAGGTACCCGAAGGAGACGTATACCTGCCCCTTCTCCGAAATGCCCGTTTCCCAAGTGCCATCCGTATTCAAACAAAAAACAGTGCCCCGGAGGACATTGGAGCTTTTGGATGGACAAACACTATAGTGGTAAAGTGCTCCAGTTTTATTGGCTTTAACTCAGACGGTTATCTTAAAAACGTCCCAAAATAAAACGCTGGCTACACCTTTAAAGGAACACATGTGTGTTGGAGATTTACAATGTTGTCAAATTATAGTTAAATGCGGTTAAATCAACGGGTTATTTATAGTGGCGGAGGCTTTATTTGGGATGTAAAACTACTACTTAAAGAAAAAAAAGCTGATTGCTTTCATAAACGTGAACACAAAAATATGTGTGAACTATTTTTTTTTTTGGAAAGTTCGAAACTTGTCTTTCAATTCAAATTTTGAGCAAAATTTTCAGAGAATTCTTTATTTGGGGATTGAAAAAAAAAAAAATCTCCCTCGCGGTTCACATGTTTATACGAACCGAACGAGCTAAATTATTATTATTATTATTTTAGTTAACAAAAGATGAATTTTGGTGGAAGTTTCTAATAAGACCACGAAGAATGCAAATAACTAACGTTTACGTTTTAGAAATTATGTTAAACAAAACAAAAAAAAAAGAAAGTTTAAACGCTGTTTTGCCCCCCCCCCCCCTCCTCCTCCTCCCAACCTTGTCATTTTTTTCCCTTTTCCTGCCTCCCTTTTTTCTTCGCGTTTTTGAAATAAGTGATTTTTTGCCCAATACATCCGATTTTCATTTAATACAACATTTGCTCTAAGTTTCCAAATCGATTACAGCTACCGAAATTAATATTTACTTAAAAAATGCAAATTTTAACGTCTCCCCTACGATAGAACAGGAACAACTCATTTTATACCACTCCAATATAATTTTGAAGAACGTTTTCGGATATTCACTTTTGCTTTTCTTTCTTACAGATATAATGTTTCAATGCGAAAAGCTTTAAACAAGGAATAAGCGATCTACCATACTATGTTATATTTCAAAACTAAAATCTTAAATTAAGGTTATTATTCAACCTTTAAACGCACTAAAATTAAAAATGCGTGAGAATGTTTAAACAGAAATAACCTTTATTTACTTTTCAGAACAAATATATTTATTTACAACTAAAATTTTATTTCCGCAAAATCGCGAAAAATATTTCTTACGGGAACTATTTATTCAAATAATACTGAATATATGCCTATATTTAATTAATCTAGTGATATCCAGCTATCCCATGACATTATTACAAGAAAAAAGGGCACTGCGGAGAGAAATATTTAATAAATGATATTTCCATCATTTCAACCTTGTATTATTTTAAACTTTTATACACTAACTTTTAACCCTTTTTTATAAAACGCTGCTCTATAGTTTTTCTACGAAATACAATGTTTTGGCACAGAATGTGAGATTGTTATGAAGAGAAAAAGTACAATAGGAAAAAAAATATATTCTTTCGCCAAGAAAGGCGATAAACAACTTAGCGAAATCGAAGTTCCATCACGTTTTAGAAGAAAGCGCATGCGTGAGTAAGGGGCGTATGCTATTGGCGTAATGCCAACCAATCTTCGGAAACTGGTTTTCGTGGAGGAACTCGCGGATGGCATATCAGTTCCCGCCAAAATGTCCCCCTCTTTGAAAGTGGGGGAACCTTGCAAGACCCTCGCCGAAAATGCTCTCCTCTGACCTCTGAGACGGAGCAACCTTGAAAAATGCCAGAGAATGAAAAATTGACTCAAAAGGAGAAGCCACGGGTCAGGAGCGTGTCTATTTTCCCGCCATCATTGCGCTCTCAATTCTGTTTCGCTTTTGGATGCGGAATGGAAGATGGAAAAGAACTTTGTAAAAGAGAAAGTACTCTCTCTGAGTGAAATTAAAAATTAATGATATAAAAGTAAATAAAAAAAATTGAGCGACATTCAAAGTTAAAAGAGGAAGAGGGTTTTTTTTTTTTTTCGAAAATTAGAATACTAACAAACCATAATTCCTGCAAAATACTCTAGGTGGGATGGTATTGATGTGGAGCGTCAACGATAGCAACTTAAATTCCCTCCAAGAAACTCAGTATGAAATGAGACATTTTCCAAAAATTAAAGACAATAATAATAAAAAAAAGTTGAAATTGCCCAAATTTTAGCCTATAACACTATCCTTTATGTAATTTCACTATACTAAATGCGGAAATATTTAGAAACATCGTCAAAATGATAAAAACATTTATTTTCTTTTAAGCTACATAAGAATCGTGATTTTATAATTAGCTTCCTTGATTGAAATCCCCTAGTTACACTACACATTAAGCAAACAACCTATTTTCTATAAAGAAGAATTAATGGACTAATCTCACGATATGTACCAGCACCCTTGAACAAAATATTTGACAGGATTATTAAATTAATTTTGTCCTTTTAGGAAGGGCACGTGCCTCCTAAAATCTGCTGCTGGATCCGATAAATGTTTTTGCACAATATTGATTGTTGATGCTCATTTTCTTTCAAGCTCAGATGGTTCCTTTATCCCCCCTCCCTCCTCCTCTAGGTAGCATAGGATAATGATGAATGTTATATTTCTCTCTTAAAAACACGAGTTAAAAACATATTTATTTTTTCCACTCTACTGCGCATTTTTGAGTTTCCGACGCAGTTTCAAATGATGTCCCATTCTTTTTCCTGTTCCTTGCTGAATTGGGAATAATTTATGGGTACAATGGGAAAAAAGTTCGCTGAAAAGTAGTGCAAGGTTATTAATAGAGGTCGCAGTTGTCATGGCATAGAAAGCGTCAACAATACGCTGCAGGAGTCAAACAATACGTCCATTCTATGGATTTTGATTATGCAATAAATATTTGACTTATTTTCTTCATCTGAAAACGATGAACATTTTTTTTCTGTTTCTCTCTTTTAAGTACGTAATATGGTTTATCCATTTTGGAGGATTGAAATGCAGAAGCTCATCAATGCGTACGAATAACATAGTTCGCATGAATGAAAGTGCGAATTAAACATAACATTTAAATTGAACCAAGGTTCATAAACAAACTGCGGTAAAAATTGTATTTTGAATTTAAGTGAATAAAATGCAAAACCGCGTGAGAGAAAATTACAAAAATGCAATATTCGACCCACATAAATACATAATTGCTCTCACTCAAGTTTTATTGAAACAATATGTACGTCGAAATGGCTGTCCGGATTGAGCGAAGTAAGGTTTTATGGAGTGCGAATAACGAAGGCTTACTATAAACGAAAACATTGCAGACAATTATACTGATTAACTCCACCAAAACTAATAATAATAATAATAATAAATTTTCTGAGAATGAAATGGAAAATGCTCTGTAAAGAAGAGATGCATATTATTTTGATTTTTCACATGAAGAATTTTTAACATTTTGGAAAAAAACAAACATTCAAATATAATGTTTTAGAAATTCAGGTCCTCTCCCCTATTCCGGAAGTGGATCCGGTGATAAGTTCCAAAACCAAAAGGTTCACGAACAGAAGATTCACGTCCAAAAGGTCCACTGGATAGAAAATCCGAGAGACAGAAGGTCCGGCAGACACTAGGTTCAATGGCCATAAGATCCAAGGAAAATAAGTTCCGACAGACAAAAGGTGCACTAACAGAAGGTCCACATTTTTGGACAGCAGTGGCATAAGTTCCAGTTTTCTCAGCGGGGTGGACATAAGGTCCAGATTTTGAAGTTTATCCTTTTCCTCAAACTTATTTTATTAAATATTCAAGTTATACGTGGTAAATACTACCATAATGCATGATGAAGATGGTACATTTTTATTTGAAGCATAAAGAGTGGAAGCGCGCTTGACTAAATTTTTCAGGTGAGTGTCCGAATTTCATTGCATGAAATAAGGCTTTGTATCTTCGGTTATGACCTTGATATAACCCTCAGTTAAGTTATCCACAAAATCAAAACTCGCAGACAAAAACGAGAATCAAAAATCATCTCCGTTTTTTTGTGAAAAAAATTTCTTTAGATGCAATCGAAACGCAATTCCCCAAATGACTCAATCATTTTTCAATTTCTTTTTCTTCCTATCAAATATCAATTTGTTTACTTTTATCAATCCGTAAAAGGCCGAAACGCGGCGCTAAGTATAGAAGTAAACGCTTTCCGCCATTACCATCTACCCACAACAGAGAAGCCCCCACTTTTTCTTTGGCACTGCTTGATTCACTTGAAGCCTCGAGAGGCGAACAGTGGGGGATTTTTCTTCTTCTTTCTGAAGCTCTGGAGCCCTCGTCTCGTGCATAGGATTGTGGACGACAGGTGGGTAGAGAAAGGAGGTGATCGCGTGGATGTTTATTATTATGGGGGCGAATTTTTCTTGCTTTATTTTATTCCCCAGCTCTCTCTTCTCCTGTTCTGCGTATTTAGTGGAGTGCAGTGGGACGACCGTTGGAGGAATTACAAGAAGGGTAGGGAGAGGGGGAGGGGGTCGTCTTACGCTCGGGTGCCCACGAATCTCAGTGCTTCACCCCCCAAGAGTATGAAGGTTTTTTTTTTTTCTTTCTTTTTTGACGTTTTTCCTTTCCCCCAAAACAAGGCTTTTCAGAAAATTTCTAAGAATAGGGTTGTTCTGAAAAAAAAAAAAAAAAACCGTTAGAGGAAATTTAAAGCTCGGTTGCTTGTATTTTTTTAACTTAAAAATCCGGGTTTTGTGCCGCGTTTTATGAATTTTGTTGGTTAGAGACACTGCAAATTTTCTATTATCGCTTAGAATTCATTTGTTTTTTAATGGCACAGCTAATTCTAGAAAGATTCTTTAAATCCCTCTCATATCGAACTCGTACTGGATATGCATTGCAATATAAATTAATCATTTCATACAGGGCTGTAGCTTGGCATTAATAAATAAAGCATTTGACTTTCAAAGCAGGGCACTCCAAAAAAAAATTTATGGGAGAGGAATTGAACACACGTGCTTCCAAGGGCGGATCCAGCTTCTGGCTAAGGAGGGGGTCATTTTCGGAAAGGGGGGGGGGTCAAAGTGCAATTTTTGGGCAAAAATGGGGGGTTTTGGCAATTTTTTTGTAATATAGGTACCAAAAATGCAATTTTTCGCTATATTTTGTCGGTTAAGGGACCCCATGACCCCCCCTCTGGATCCGCGCCTGCGTGCTTCATTGTAATAGAAAGGACCTTAAATAGTACGCTTTCCCCTACTTCAACAACTAAACTATTGCTGTACTTATTTTGCTGCCAAATTTTATGTTTATTAAAAGGAATGAGTTTTATTTCAGCCATTGCCATAGTAATGTCGTATGCTACGTTTCTCTCTGATAAAGTTTGTGTAAATAAAAGTTTCCCAAGATACTCAACTTCCAGCCAGTTGAAGTTATACTAAAATAAGTATAAGTATATGGAATTGGTGAAATAGTAATTCTTGGTCTGATAATTTGCATTTAAAATGAATTATAAAGGGTGCTGTAGTCTTTGGCTAATGACTACTGAAAGAGGTAAAACCAAATCCAACCAGCTTATGCAGGAAATCAGACATCTGCCTTGTCCGTGCAAAATTGATTGTTTTACCTCTGGCTAATTTTTTAACTTCAGTGACGGATTTACCACGTCGCAATTGCGAGAACCCCCACGACAACGAGAGCCACGAAGAGAATACCAAAATGTTCATGATAAGTGTTTTATATAACTCTGTAATAGACAAAGGGCCCTCCAAGCCTGTCAAATTCGGCCCTACTTAACTCACCGCAAGATAGCGTAATCAACCTCTAGAGTTGCTAATTTTCAAAGAATATTACATGTTATTTTTTTATGTTATGGTGTCATCATGTGGCACTTTATTTGAATAGTTTCTCACAGTAAATTTTCTTTTCATTGGTGGAGCAACATTTATCATTGTCAGTTAACACAATAAAAACAATACTGAGTGAAAACTTGGGTGCCTTGCCAAGTCTTCAATCAATGTATATTTAGTACAAGGTAAGAAAACCGATAATTTCTATCGTGATCTACAGTTAATCAATATGTCACGAATGTTAGAACAATAGAGTAAATTGCAGCAATGATAATTGAGTAAGGCATAATCGTTCCACGTTGCCATTTTGCTTTAGCACGTTTTACATAGAACAAAGTGAAACTTATTGCTTTGGAATAAGCTGACCTCAGATATTATCCAGCAATAATAACCCGAAATGAAAAGAACATTGCATGGATAGTCTAGTCGTAGATTATTTACTTTTGTACCATACTGGTGCTTTTTTTGTTTCAGACTGTTGAACTTTCATCGATAGGCAAAATTGCTTTCAGATTTATTGCACTATGTAAGATATTTTAAAATGAGAAACTGGTAAAGGGTCAACCACAACTGATATCACGTTTTGATGTGGAAGGGGGCGTGAAGTGCCAGTTTGTAAACAGGGGGATGATGGAGTTAAGAAGAATGGTGACATCACACATTTTGATCGAAATAAAAGTATTTTTCATAAATATATCTTCATGCAAAAAGCGACACATGCGACTAGGGGGAGTTGGCGCAATGTGAAGTGTGACACTTCGTGATTAAGGGGGGGGGGGTAGAATGGTCAAATATGCTGGGGAAAAAATTACGTTATTCACGGACACGGACAGTCCACAGCCCCTAACACTGAACTAAATACAAATGAAAAATGTTTGTGCAACTAAAGATGTTATCGCTTCATTGAAGTAATTACGATCATTGAATTGAGGGAAATATGGACTGCAAGTGTCTGTACCCCAGAACCAAACTAATGCAAGTCCATTTTCGTTACTTTTCAGGAGAGTGCGAAAACGTTTGTCGGGTGCATAAAAAGGATGGGATTTGCGCTCTTTTAACGCTGCTAAATAGATGTGAAAGAATTTCTTTTAAAAATAGTAGATGCGGAACAAGATTTATATACAATGCAGCAACAAAGTGAAAATCGCCAAAGGTGGACTTACTCCAGTTTAGATTTGAGGCACAGATATGAGTGCTTAATTGAAAAAAAAATAAATTTTTATTTCATTTTAACCTTATCCGTACGAGCAAAATGAAATAATTTAGTGCAGAACACTTCGTGACTATGCAACTTTCTCGTCCCATTGTATTCATTTTTAAGAAACACTGTAATGAGTAACTGAAACATCAAAATATTGACAATGCAATTTACTCGTCACAATGCATTTATTTAAAATGGTAACAACAATGAAAAACTATAAATACTATAATGAGTAGATGAAACATAAAAATAATGTTAACATGAAAGTTACAAATAAGTAAAACATTAAAAAGTCGTGAAACGTGCATGAAACTTAGTTGCTATTCTCGGAGTGAATGATTTTTAATGGAGAGAACAAAAGTCGCATAAAAATAAAACCTCCTCTCGAGTGGCGTCCACCCAACGCAAACACGTGACCCAAAACTGGACGAAACGATGAAAAAAAAAGACCTCTCAACCCTTTGTTTCTGCTTAAGAAGCTGTGAATATATAAAGAGAGGGCGTATTCATGCCGCTTCCAAAGAGTTCTATTTTAAGAAAACGCCCATAACAAATTAGACAATGAAACCTTGAATGCACACGTGCTGAGCTCGGGTATGAGGTGAAAGGGTCCATTTCTTTTTTATATAGATTACATTATTGGCAACACCCAAATGAATGCGAACAATGAGAAGAATTGACACTTTAAATTCATTATGAGGAAATTTCGGTCGTAAAAAAACTCTTGGATTGTATAAAAATGCGTTGCTACAAGAAAGTTACATTGTTGTGATGATGTTTTTCTCGGAGATTTATATATACTCTAAAAGAAATCTGTTGGTTTTCAATTGAAATTACTCTGCAAAGGAAAGTTCTTTAAAAAACTTATTTAAGTCCCAGCATTTCCCCTTGTCTCAGAAATAAGTATTTGTAGCCAGGCGGCTGTGTACCAAAAAAGTGGGGGCTCAAAGAAGGTGTGAAGGGTTAGGGATAGCATCCCCTAAAGCTTGTTTTCTTAATTAATTATTTAATTAATTAATTTGTTAAATAAACCTAGGCTATTTTCTTGTATTTAACATTAGTAATTAAATAATCGTTTAAATAATGTGGAATATGGACTCGAAATTCAAGACAGATGGACACCGTAGACTCCCCACCTCCACAATTGAAAGTTACATTTTGATGAACTATCACGAGCCGTCTTTGGGAATTTTTAAGATTTTTTTTTTCGTAAAATAAATCAATCCGCCGCGTCATTAAAAAGAAAAAAAAAAAAAACATCTTCTAATAGATCGTCAATTTTTAACTCTGTGAAAGTGAGGTGGCAGTTGCTCTCTGCCACAATGGAGGTGGGGGAGGGCAAAGTGGTTTAAAGATTTTATGAAAAATATGAATACACTTTAATTCAGAAAATGTCCCAAAATTCAATCTAACAAATTTGAACGAAAATGAAGCACAATATTGCAGATAGGAGCAGTTACATGTGCGTCTAGGGAAATTTTACTAAGAAGGCATTCGCAATATTTTCTTGTCTTTTGATTTTAACTTTTGTTACACCACAAAAATAAAGTTAAAAAAAAAGAAAGAAAGAAAAAGAAAAAATCGAATTTGAACTTCGACATCTCGGATTCAAATTATGTTTTTCGCAATGGCGAATTACGATAGGTGTGTGTGTGTGTGTGTGTGCAAGGACGTATTTAAGGGGGGGGGGGTCCAGGGGGTCCGGACCCCCCCAAACCGGATGTCTTTTATCACAGTTTTCATCACTTACCTCAAACAACCATAACCAAGACAGAAGGTGCTTTTTTCCTTTAAATATTCCCATTAATTGAAAAGTTTTTAACTTCCAAGTCAATTCAGAACACGAGAACCTCCAAATGATTGCAAATTTTCTGCAGTATCTTCAAATTAATGAAGACATTTCACAGAAATCTGTAAAATTTCTGCAGATTTCGTGTAGAAATTTGTTAAATAATCAAATTTTCCTGCGAAAATGCCGAGTTTGAGTCAAATCAGCGTCATTTACGGGAAAATTAGATCTACTAAGTAAAACCTGTGCAGAAAATTTACAGATTTTTTTAAAAAATTTGACGGTTTCATATTACTAAAAAACCATGTACGTAGATTATATCTATTTATGTATGTAAGTCAGTATAACTGTTCCCGAACGCCAGTGAAATGATCATCGAATGAGATATCGATAAATTCGTAATTTTTTAGGCCTTGTGCTCGACTAATTTACATAATTTTACGATTTTAATTAGCGGGCATAATCAATTATATCTATATATTATTATATAAGCCGTCTTTTTTCTCCCACCGTTTTTTTCGAAATTTCGGATTCTGCTTCGCAAGTGGTGAATAATTTCTCCAATTAAACTGTGCTTGTTCAAGCTTTTAAATGAAAAAATTAGAAAATGGGTAAGTTTGGAGATTCTATTTCGTATTGTCGAAAGAATTTTATAAACTTAAATAAAGAAAATTAATTCAATGTTTGAAAGTAAAACCTTGCAAATATTATCGTCCAGAGCATAGTTGAATTTTGTATGAAGTGTTGTTAAAATCGAACAAGGGTTTAGATTTACATTATAATAGAATTCATACAGCTGTGCATTCGATTCTATAGATAGTAGTTAGTTGGGGAGGCGGGAGGGGGGGTGGCAACTAAATGAACATAAATATATACATTTTTTTAAAAATATATTACTAAGTTTAATATTTTGTTGAAGTATTAGCAACATTTTTCCCAATTCCTGAAAAAGTATTTGTCTTCTGATTTTCTTTTATTGTGAAATTTTTCTTCGAAGGAATTATATACCACTCTTTT
Organism: Uloborus plumipes; assembly: GCA_038373865.1. Taxonomy (NCBI): domain Eukaryota; kingdom Metazoa; phylum Arthropoda; class Arachnida; order Araneae; family Uloboridae; genus Uloborus; species Uloborus plumipes. The sequence goes on along the minus strand of JAXGGA010003682.1, from coordinate 77,493 downwards.
TCAGAGCATAAACATAAATGTTTCAGCGAATGAAATGAGATATGATGAATTTTTTTTTTCTTCACATTTAGAATTTTCGTATGGATGACTGTTATTAATTGCCAAAAATTAATTTACTACCGCATTTTTTAAAATTAATTATACTTAATTTCATTATCAATTTTAATTAATTATATTTTGTTTCACATTATATATTAATAATTATTATAGTTTTAATTTAATTAGTGCTAATGTAACAAACAATTAATACTTCTGATTTATCTTTCGTGACCTTGGACCCCCCCCCCCCTAAACAAAGTCCTGGATACGTGCTTGTGTGTGTGTGTAGGTGGTCGTGTGTGTGTAGGTGGTCGTGTGTGTGTTTGTGTGCTCTTTCGTCACCATGTCTTGCATAGTGGTGCTGCGGGAATATTGCAGACTCCGTCTCGCTGCGCCACCATGTGCTGCATGTGCCCCCTGCAGGGTCCGGTGAGTAGGTCCGGGTTGGTAGAGCATCGGGACGCGAGACTTTGGCAGACTGCCAATCCGGAAAAGGGACTACATGACATTTGAGGTACAAAAAGAAAACATATAACAATTTGTCATTGCTCAAGAAAATCCTACAAACTTCGTGTTAACAAATAAGTTTTTTTTTCTTTTTGGCAGAATGGATAATGACATCACAAATACCGTTCCGGGGTACACACATGCTAGGAACGACAATTGACATAAGAAAGTTGGGAATCAATAATAAATTCTGCGCTTATAATTATTTTTTTCACACACTAAAAAATGAATTTTGTTTTTACAACATGATATAGTTAATTTTATAGTAATAAACTGTCAAATTGCTCATTTTATTACAGTACTAAACTGTAAAATTGCTACTTTTACAGTGATAAACTGTAAAATTTCTAATTTTACAGTTTATTACCGTGAATTTTAGTTTTAAATTGGAACCTCGACTGCCAGTATTATACTGTTGTTTTTACAGTCTAAAACAGCTAAATTTTACCTCAATAAACTGTAAAATTTCTAACTTTACAGTGAGAAACTGTAAAATTTCTAGCTTTACAGTTTATTACTGTGCATTTTACTGCTTTAAATTGGAACCTCGGCTGCCATACTGTAAAAATAACAGTTCCTTTTTTGCAGTGTACGAAAAAAATCACTTTTCGCTGTTACACTTTTATTATAAGATTAAATGGTTTTTAAATGGTTCCTGAAATTCGAACGGGGGAAATGAGTAATTATAGTGCAAAGAGCAGTCATTGTGCTAGAGTGGGTTTGCGCAAAACATCCACTTTCAACTGCGGATGTGCGAAAAATATTTACCTCAAGTGGTTTCCGCATTGGAATAAAGAATACATTCTCTATGAACAATTTATTAATTAACCTAGTTTATTCATTTACGTTGACGTTAGCAAATTACTTAAACTCTCGAATAGAGATGCCAAAGACTTTTGGCGTCGGAGCTAATGAATTTAGAACGACGTTGAAAGAATTTCAGATATTAACGATAACAACATTTCGTAATCTTTCTAATATTACCATTAGCAGAACAAAGAGTAAGTCACTAAGAAAGCATTTTTGTGTTTACTTTCTTGTTTAAAACAAAATCTCACCTTAATAGCTTTCCTTATAATATATATATTTTTTTTTTCCTTTTTTCCGTCTTAATCTTATGACAAGCTTTTCTCTTCTCTGTGACTTTCCCCTCCCTCCTCCCTCTCCAAACTTAAAGGTTCTTAAAATTTTAACGTATTTAAATATTTTTTTCTACTTCTTCCAGTGTGTGTGTCTGTGAGTGTATTCAAATGTGTACAAAACATTAAACATGTTAAGCCTGACAATATCTTTAACTTTAAAAATAGGGTTAAACTCTTTTGATATGACCATGGTTAATACGAAATCACGGTTAAAGCGAACATCTTGCTTATAAAGTTAGGCACTAAGGCGACTCGCGTCAGAAAAATGAAAATATAAAAAATAAAAAGAAACATTAAAAAAAAAAAAAAAAAAAGCGGGCTAAACTTTTGACTTGCGACAGAAAATTCTAGATTTTTCTTTAAGATTCGATTTTATGTGTATTTCAGTTTTTCAACTTCGATTTTTATCCTTGTATTTTTTTCTACTTGGTAAGTAACAAATAGCTTAGGTAAATACTGGTACTCGGCCCGGACTACTATTCGTTACCTTCCTAAAAAATATATATAAGAGTGGAGAAAGCTCTACATAACAATTATGAAAGAGAGGTAAAACTGTGCCATGTATGTATAGATGAAAATCCATAAGTCTATCTATAAAATTAGTTGCCATAACAACAGTCAGTAGAAACATAAAAATACCCCCACTTGGGACTCACTATGTACAGAACGTTATAAAGAAGGAAGAATGGCTGCTTTCGAGATCGATAAAAGGTTTTGGTTGGAAAATCAAAAGAAGCACCTTTCTTTCGAAAATGTTTTGTGAAGTTCATTCGCCTTACATGCAAAACGGAACCGTTATTGTATAAAGCAAGTGGGAAAAAAATTATAAATGATAAAAGTAAAGTAAAGAAAATTATAATTTTAAAATTAAAACAGAATGCAGAGACAATGATAAAAAAATCACTGTGTGATGCACTAACCAAATTTAAACGTGAATTATATTAATGATAGTGAAGAGCTAACCGAATCTACCTAACCCCTTAACTGTGACATGTATTTCAGAAAAATGGACCAAAACTTCAAAAAAAAAAAAAAAAAAAAAAAAAACTGTTTAATCTTGTTCTTTGTACTATTACATAACTAAGAAAATAGTTTTTTGTTACAAAAATGAAATTTTAAATGAAATAACTACTATATTTATAGTTTTAATTCACACATACAACGGATTACATACACATCTTATTCAATCAGAGCAAATTGTACAAAGTTTTGATTCGGTCATTACGGGGAAAAAAAATATTTGTAAGAAAATCACCGGAAAACAACCGAAACTGAACGAGAACGCAAAATTATGTTTTTGTTCGTTACCAATGCTTGTCTCATTTATCTGAGCAGCTGACACGCCCACATTCTCCGTCCCCTGACCAAAGTTGGAATCGGTGAAAACATAGAGCTATCAATGCCATTTATCAAGAAAATAGATAATTAAATAACCTAAAGTAGAAACGAGTCCAGCTCGGGCTTCACAAAATGGAAACGTTAATTTTTCTCCTGTCTGAAGTCAGTTCAGGCATCACAAATACTGCATGTCGTAGTTGCCCGAACTGGATTCGGGTGACACTGGCAAGGAGTTAATATTAATAGAACGTGAATTGAAGGGCTTGGAGGATGAAGGGGCTAAGTTACATTAAAAAAAATAAGCACTCTGTACAATGATAAGCAATATGCACAGGTAAGCAAATAAAACTTGGTACATTAAACATTAGATGCCAATAGACCAATTTCATACGCACACTGATGACAAAACCAAAAAACAAAAAAGCTGCAAAAACTACAACAATAAAACTTTGAACTTTAATTACTCGCAATTTCTGTTTTGTCACTTAACCCCTTCATCTCCCAAGCCCTTCAATTATATAAATGATAAAAAATAAGTGAAGAACTAACTGAATCTACTTAATAGCACATGAATTATATTAATGATAAAAATAATGAATAGCTTACAGAATCTATTTAAAAGAAGGTAGATTAAATTAAATTATTTAATTTAATCTCCTTTTTGTTTAAATTTTTAAAAATAGAATCAGTATTTCTAAGTGCGTAATTCAAAAGATTTTCCATTTTCTTCCTTTTTTAAACCGCACACTTTTCGTTAAAGTGGAAAAATAATGATAATGTTTATTCTAATCTGTCTCAGAAATAACATAATTGATCGTAGTCTGTGATACTTATCCGATACTGTATTCGACTTTTTTTCACGGCAAAGAATAAGGAATCCATTCATTGCTCTAAGATGATGATCAGTCATGACCTAGAGTCTAGAAACATTAGAACTATGATAGATTGATCGAAATCACCAGTTTGGAAATTTAGTCAGTTGGATGACGCACGACTCTAGAGCAATTGATGAATTCAGTAGGTTGGTAGCAGGCGATTTAATGATTGGTTTCACATCACTGGGAAAAAAAACGAGTTGGTGATTTAGCAGGTGGGAACATTAAAATGTAAGGTTACCAGCCTGTAACAAGCAGTTACGGTTGCAGAGAATGGTTCTTTTCAAAGAGTTAACTTGTAATAATGTATTTTTTGGCTTAATGTGGAGAGCCGACTCTATATATATTTATTTTTAGGGAGGACTACATAAAAAATAGATAAAAAAGTCCCCTTTCTTTTAATATATATTTTATTGTTTTCAGTACTTAAAATGTGAAAAAATAAAAGGTGGTTTTGAAAATTATCTCGATAATTTTTATAGTTCAGGCGCGTTTAAAGCTCCACTTTATACATTTTATTTGGGTCAGTTCTTCAAAGGGACACCATTTTCAAAACATACAATGAGGTATTAATGTCAGATAATTGTTTTTGCTAAACATAACACAAATCTTTTTTAATCATATGTCTGGCGAAAATCATATTTCTTAACAATATGTCATTTATGCTCTTTTAACTGAGATTTATAACTTTTTACGGGGGAGGGGGCAGCTTTGAATGGAACTTGAATAAATCTCTTCTAATACATACTTCAATGATTTTGGTCTGCGTTTTGTCTTTTATAAAAAGGAAGAAGGAATTTAAAAAAAAACTAATTTTAACGAAAAAACTCTGTAGTAACAAATTTTCTGCATTACTTTAACATTTAGTGTCTAATACTATGCATAGGATTATGACATTATGTGAGCCCTGTGCAATGGCACTGAGTTCAACATTAAGAAAAAACGTTTATAGTTGAAATAAAACACATCTGGGAGAGATAAGCTTTTATCCCAATTTAATAAGTAGAGTTCACAAAGATATGAAAATGCATTTAAGGAACAATATTCCCCGAAAAGGACCGCTTTTATACTATTTCTCATTCCAACTGCAAAATTTTCATCAGAAGCAGAATGTGTTTCAAAGGTCAAGTGAAAGCAAGTAAGGGATATGAATAAGCCTTTCCAGAAGTTCACTGCGGAAAAAAGTTTTCTACGAAAGGTTTCCTTCCCCAATTTTAATCAGCTATACTTACTCTGCATCAACTGCAAATGCCATTCATTATATATATAATTGCGAACATAATGAATGGCATTTGCAGAAAATTGCCATTCAAAATTTAATTCTTGCGAATTAAATTTCGTAAACGATTTGGTTTCTTTTATAGATGTTTAGAAAAATGTTGATAAATATCAGCAGAGACTATTGTCATGCATATGTTACTCTACTCAGGAATTCTTGAGACTTTAAGCTCAAGATTAAAATTATCATTAAAATTGCTTTTGGAATGTGTTATATTGTAACTCAGTAAAACCTCTTTTACTCGAACATTGAAAAGATGAAAAATAATTAGAACATACCTTTAATTGAATATCCAGCTTCAGAAAAAATTATAATTAGTTTCAACCGAAACATAATTTTTAATCTGTGCCTTTCTCACGAAAGGCAGAATTCAATCTGACGCTTTTATAGAAAATCAATTTCTTTATCACATATTGATAACTGGATACTCATAAAAATGTCATTTCAACAGAAAAAGATTGGTTATGACTAACAAAATCGACTGCTTAAAACTTTCATTAACATTACGCTGCTGATATTAATGTTTATCTTTCTGAAATAGTAGTCGTTACGTCAAATTTGATTTCGTCATTTCAATAGAGAATTTATCAGCATTGATTTAATGAGTAACGGCAAAATAGGAGAGTGAAATAGCTTTGGATGCGTTTCTTTCAAGTTTATCAGAAAATGAAAAGGACCAATGATGGAAAAATTAATTTTATAACGATTTTCTTGCTTAAGAAAATATCCTGTTTTCATCATTATGAAAATTATATGCATACTTTTTAACTTATATCATGAAAATAAAAAAAGTTTCCCTCCCTCTAGCTCCATTTCTTTTGTTTTTTCTCTTTTTTCTTTACAGAAAACCCTTATTTATCCCGGCCCTTTAAAACTGGACCTTTGTTTAATTCAAACAGTTTGTACATACTGTCAAATAAAAAGCGCATGATGTAGCTGTCGATCTTAGTTTAACTTTTGGAAGTGACTAACGAGGGCTGTCGCAAAAGCATCCTTTTTTTTTTTTTTTTTTTTGTGTGAAAACCAAATGGAAATGATTCAAGCATGAAGCATGCCTGCATTGAGTGAGCCAACTTCGAACCTATGCACATGAGTAAATATTTTCCTGTCTGTAAATAGCGTCAGCCGCTCGCAAGCAGAGTTTGACTGACATAAAGTGGAGATCCCTCGTCGGAGTTTTTAATTTCATGAAAACTGATGACACGACAGGAGTTGAGCTACTACATCAAATTTTGCCTGAAACCGAGCGAGAGCCAAGAGGACACCTTTCGAAATATGCTGACTTTCGCTGACGATTTCTCAGCACTTGATTTCAACGTTTTTGGCGAAAAACCATTTTACTTGAAATTTGAAAACCTCCGACGAAGGCTCTCTACTTTACGCCAGTCAAACTCTGCGAGCGACTGACGTTTTCTACAAACGGGGAAAAAATTCCCGCATGTGCAGGAAGGTTCAAAGTTGATCCATGCAAGCGCACTTGATTTGTATAAATCTGGTTTTCACCCACAAAAAAAAGGTCGGATACTTTTTGGGCAGTCGTCGTACATTGGACTTTAAAAAAAAAAAAAAAATATTTGGTCTATCAACGTTCAACTAACAAGCATTAGGCGGTAAACTTTTCTCATATGAAGTATGCATTGTGCATCAGAAAGTTACAGCCTAATAAAACCGATAAAAATATCTTCGATCCTTTACAGCGAACACGACAGAAACTTGCTCATTTCGCACCTCTGCCTCACATTTTTACGCTGCGACTTTCAGCACCTCTCTGCATTGTCGAAGAAGCGGAAGGCATGCACTCCGAACAAAGCAGTCAAGGGGCCAATAGGTCAGCTCTATACGGTAGGGCGCCCCCTTTCTCTGCCCCATTCTTCCACTCCCGCCACCCATCGCTTGAATGGAGGAAAAAAATCGGAAGTATTTTCATTGTTGCCTTCCGGACAATGCCGTTAGCTATGTATACCTACAATGGAATAATAATAAAAAAAAATTGATGCACAGCTCTTCGTAAGGTTATGTAATGCTTCAAGAATTTTTCCTTCTAAGACTGGAGTTTTTTCAGTAGTTCTCAATCCTTTCAGGGACTGATCCATTAAGAAGTAATTTTTTTTTTATTTTCTCCACGTCTAATCTTACGACGAAAGGGTGATTCAATGTGTACCAGAGGAACACATTCTAATCTTCGCCGTTTTTTCTTTGGAATAATATCGGAAGAATGAGTTGTCCACATGGATTCAAGGCTTCAAGCCCGGTTCATTGTCCCAGCAACGAAAAGAGGCCATCCATGGCCTAATGGGAAACTGTTAACCCCCTTCTTGGTCAGAATCTAGCAGAGAGAGCGGGGAGTTCGAAAGTGGGTCTTCTAATCTGCATGCTACACTCTCTGCGACCGTTAACAAACGAAACAGCTTAACTTATGCAACATTAAATGTAACTTCTGTTTACAACCCTATTGTGAGTTCAATTCAATCTACTTGTTCATGTCTATTGCAATCGGCAGAAACAAACATAGCTAACAGGGTTGGCATTTGCTACGAGGTTTTTCGTGCAGTTATTCTAAATATTTATTAACGATTCATGCTTCTATTGTTTAATGTGTAACCTACCCAAAGAGTATTATATTGCAAAAAGATCACTAAAGAAATTTTAATTGCATTCATTATCTACTTATTAAATAATGTAAGAAAATACATTGGGTGCAGAAAGATGTTTTTGTTGGCCTCTAAATGAGCGGAAACCATGAACACTTTTTCATACACTAATAAAAATGTATATTGATCATACCAATTTAATATTATGGATTGCAATGTTTTCTATTGCTTTATTGATTGTTGGTCCACACTTCCTTTTCAAAATTAAACATTATTTTATCTCAGATAGGAGCTACATGGACTGCTAATAAAGTAAATATAGCATACTGGTTTTTGAAATCAGTTATTTGTAGCAATCATAAAGCAGAGATAAGAAACGAAACATACGCGAAACCACTGGCATTCTGTTGTGTATCAAAATCATCATGTCACTACTATGAGAAAACGACACATATGCACAGTCACTTGGTATCATTATCACTTTCTTTTTTTTTTTTTTAATTTCAATTTATTTAGAGTAATCTATGAATTCATGGAGCTTACTCTGAACTACAGTGATAAGTACTCTTATAATGAAATTGGTTGCTATTCTAATTTTTATTCCTGTTGTCTCTTGAAAAAAACAGAGAGAGAGAGAGAGAGGGAGAAATAAAATACAATAAGAAGAAAAACTGGTTTATACAGCTTAAAAAGAGGCAAGTAACTTTGACATTAAGAAACATTTATATATATATATATATATATATATATATATATATATATATATATATATATATATATATATATATATATATATATATATATATAATCTTAATATATAAAAGTTACGTGTCCCTGTGTTTGTGGCCAATGGACTCCTCAGCTACTGAACCGATTTTAACCAAATTTTGCAAGCAGTTTCAGTTTGGTCCAACTTAAATGATAGGATAGTTTTTATCTCAATTTAGGACCGCAATATATTTTTTATTGCAAATTACCTATTTAGTTACCAGCTTTTCTGTATTCTTGGCTTCTATAAGATAAAATCTGCTGCTGTGTTGTCAGTTACTTCGGAAGCAAAAAGCAATAGTGGTAACTATCAAGGATGTCGAATCGGTTTCTGGCATATTCGTCCCGATTCTCTTATTTTAAATTGTGCGTTTAAGTCTTATTAAATCAATATTCGGAAAAGTATTATTTGCTTACGTCTCCTTTACTTAATTCAATTTATTAAAGTAGTTTAGATACTTAACATATGCTATTTTGTATGTTTTAAAAATATTTTTCACTCATGTTTAGGTACAAATATGTTTTTAGGAAAATTATTTTAGTGAAAAAAATCATACCTTTTTCGAGCTTTGAGTTATAGAATATTCATATTGTTTAGTGATTTTTATGTCAGGTGTATTTAGACAAAGAATGGCTCACTGCATTATGTGATCTTTTACCTATGTAATATTTAAATTTTTAGTGATTTAGTTCAGAATTGTATTTGCTAAGCGTAGCCATCTGCAGCAATAAATTTGCAAATTATCGTTCAACAATACATTTGGTATTTACTATTCAAAAAACAAATTCTTAGGAGGGAAAATATACTATTTTATGGTGCGAAGATTAAAATTATTTCTATACACACAATTTTTACCGTCACATTGCTTTGTAACATAAATATACACCTCATAGTTTGCGATTCAAAATTCGACTGTTTCGTAAATATCGTACCTTTTCGGGTTTTTAAGTTATACAATATTCATTTTTTTGTAATTTTGTATTTCAATTGTATTGTAATAAAAAAAGGTTTTACTGTAATTTGTGAACTTTTACCTGTGTAATATTAAAATTTACAGTGATTTTGCTCAGAATTGTATTTTCTAAACGTACCTCTCTGCATTCATAAGTTTTCAAATTATTACTATTATAGCTTATTTTTTTATTTTTTTTCCTTAGTAAATACAAATGTATTCTTGGACGACAATTTGCACATTTATAACCGTAGGTAGTACGATAGTTCGCTCAGTATATAAAATTTTTAACTAAATTATACCTTAGCCACAGCAACGCGTGGCCGGGTCAGCTAGTATATATATATATATATTTCTTTTCTTTTCTAATCTCTCTTTCGCTTTTTCTTTTTAAAATTTGAGCATAATGGTGAAAATTTCACGTAAAAGGACGTTAAAACATTAGTGATGATGATGGATTACTCTGTTCAAAAAGTTTGAAATCTATTGCAATTTCAGTTCTGGGTCAACATTTTTGATTAATTAATTTACGAAAATAATGCAGTTCTAATTGTAAAATCATACTGTTATTAATAAAGAACATGAGTTAATTTTTTGATAAATATAGCGTACAAAGAGCTATTTCCAAAATAAAGTTATAATGAAGTCCAACTTTAAGACTCATTGCAAAATAAACAGCGAAAAGTTATGATGAAAATTTTAATAAAATCCTTTTGAAACCCTTGAAGCTGTGAAGGATTAACTTTCTTAAATCAGGGAGGATACGAGCCTGTTACACTGCAAAAAATGAACTGTTGTTTTTACAATATAATACTGCGGCAGCCGAGGTTCCACTTTAATACTGTAAAATGCACAGTAATAAACTGTAAAACTAGAAATTTTGTAGTTTCATACTGTAAAGTTAGCAATTTCACAGTTTATTGCGGTTAAATTTATCCCTGCATTATACTGTAAAAACAACATATAATACTAGGCAGCAGAGGTTCCAGGTTTCAAGTGCTAAAATGCACGGTAATAAACTGTAAAATGAGCAATTTGGCAGTTTTATTATCTGTTTTTAAAATGAGCAATTTTTTGGCAGTATATGCCTATAAAATTTTAGCTGTATCATACTGCGAAAACAACATTCATTTTTTTACAGTGTATTACCAGTCTTGAAATGGAATTAAAATTCCCATTGTAAGATTTACAGCTGTTGTCTGCATTATGAAAGTAAATAAATGCTCCTTTCCTAAGAGAATCAGTTCCTCGTTCCTCAACTCATCCATTAATTAGATTCAAAACCTGTTTCAGAGACGTAATGAATTGAAGTGTTGAGAGCGAAGCTCTGTAGATGGAAAAAGAAGAAAGATTAAATTATGCTTAATACATGCACAATTTTTTTTTTTTTTTTTTCACGCAGAATTCACTCAGACATATCGCACGACATTTTCATAATTAAATCTTCATTATTCTGAAAGAAAAGAAGCATGGCGGATCAAGTTCATAGACCTGTCAGTTTTGATCTCGTGGACAGCAAAACAAAAATGTTTTGAAATAATGCAAAGTTGCAAAGAAACAAAAATGTATGACTAAAAATTGCAACAAAGTTTGTAAAATTTACCCAAATTAATTTTCCTGACATATTTTTCGATTCACTGCCGCCAATGAGAGAAGCTAAAGATAAAAATAATTATAACAATAATCCCATATCGGCTTTTTTGAAAGAACGAAGAAACATTTTAACATAAAACCTCATATGAAAGTGATACTATTTACATGGAAATGCGAAAGATTTATTATTTCTGTTTGGATAGGTGGAGTACACAGATGCGTATCGAGGGGGGGGGGGTGTTAGCTTTGGGGATATACAATTATACACTCCCCAAATACAGGAATTTTCCTTTTGACCATAGAAGAAAAAAAGTAAGGATACCCCTCCGAGTTCCAACCATATTTCATACCATATAAGTTTTTTTCTAGCTATTACTTATCATATTGATTCCCCCGTCGCAACCCCCCCCCCCAAAAAAAAAGAAAGTCTTATAAGATAGAATAATAGTCTTTTAGCTTCTGAAATCAAACAAATGAATATTTTTCTCGCCAAAAAAGACTGATCGAAGGTAGTATCAAAGATATATGTTTTAACAAGTCTCAAATAAACCCTTAAGTCTACATGGCTGAACATGATTTCCGTCTTTGTACATACTGAACCGAAATCGGGAGCAATCTGAAAAAGTCATCGAGCTGGGATAAGCAATAGAATGCGTGCTCAATTTTCTAAAATGCAGAAACCGGCTGGAGTGGTCAAAAGAAAATAGCATTTCTTTGTCACATCATGGTGAAGTTAAAATTGGTGTTTAACTAAGTTTGAACGCTTGGCTGAAAGTTAGTCTATTCCCTCATCAAATAGTAGTGATAAAAACGCTTTCATTCGCGAACTGCCAAAATATAATCCTAGCTCTAGCTCTATCGTTGCTCTATGCGTGAAGTCATGTCTCAGCCTCGTGGAATGAGACAAAAAACAAATTCATGTAATCGTCAAAAACATTATAAAATTTAATAGCTAATATCGTAATATCTTACCTCGCACTAAATCGTGAGCCTTACGACAACACTTAATTACGAGACACACTCTGCGAGACCTTATGAGCTCCTTTCAACACCAAAGCAAATTCACTGTCAAGGTGAAAAGCTTCACTTCCAAAGAAGAAAACTACAACTAGCATGATAAACTATCCTTCAACTTGACTTAGAGAGGTAGCTGTTTCTCCACGTGAAACAATATTTATCACATGAAGAGAATCCAGAGGGAGATAAAAATTTCTTAAGACCCAAAGAATGTTATTGCTCAGCTGTATAGAAACTTCGCTTCTCGCCTTCTGGACACATAACTTTTCTGTGGCAGAGAGCAATCTGTTTGAACAGACGAGGAGATTGGAATGCTTTCCATTATGTGTGGTGAATGATTCTTGCAAAAGATGAGAATGTGTGTGTCGTAAAGCTCTTCGATTTGTATTCGGTAATTCTGATGTAGAATATGTAGTAAATATGTTGTTCTTTAAAGCGTGAAGAACGGCTTTTATGCAGCAAGATAAATGTTTGACTCAAGGGAAATGAGTCTGTTACCGTACCAACCATTGAGTGAAATATAATATCTTGTTTCGGGAAGGAATCTGTTTTGCAGATTCACAAGTCTTCAAGAAAATGTACGAGTGATAAATAGAAAACTATTTAAAAAAGACTCAACACGAATTTCCTTTATGTGATAATAATTCGTGTATTTTTCTTCTATTAGTGGTTTGTTTAAATGAACGATTTTTTTTTAATAGGGATATTAATCTTATAAAAATGTTTCTTCTTTAAAACGCTCTACACAAGAAACTATCATTACTAGAAGCGAAAATTGCCTTATTATTGATGATTCTATTGTTTTAAATTCCGAGAAAAAATGTTGTTGAAGACAATTCACACATTTAAGTCGTGCATTGTTTTAATGGACTTCATATAAATGTAAGTAAGCAGAATGTATCTAGGAAACTATAAAGCCCTTCTTTTCCCCAATATTCAATAAGCACACGTAATCTTTTGAAAAAAATTCATTTATTGTACATTGATAGTGATAGTGATAGAGGGGGTGAGTGATATGACATCTCTCTTCGCTATAATCAATCGATTTAAATAATTTTAATTTTCTGAATTTAGAATTCTTTATCGTTTATTATTATGTTTAATACCATGACTAGAACTTTACTAATAGGTGGATATTAATAGTCAAGAAGGAACAGATAAAGTTTGTACATATATAATAATTTAAACATATCAGGAATGAATTGATGCCCAAATGCAGTTCCGGTACTACACTGCAGAAAATTTGCGTAACCTTACTCCGTAAAAGCTGTGGTAGCATAGCTGACTTCAATGCAGTGGAGAAATTTAACTGATAAAACTGGTGTAACGTTATGCATCGCTCATATAACGTTACACCACTTTTATTAGTTATGCTACTAAATTGCATTGAAGGCAGCTATGCTTCCACCGTTTAAACGGAGTAAGGATATGCAAATGTTTTGCAGTGTACTTTTCTAGAAAATTTAATTCCCTTTCACATATAATTGGCCACGACTCAAGATTCAATTACTTCTCATTGGTGTTCCGGTACTAGAAAATTTACAAATTCAATTCATCCTTGATACAGGCATACACATTTTTGTGCACACATAAACACACACACACGCTTGTGTGTGAGTATGTATAAGCGAGAAACAGAAAGTGGGAGAAACTTAACCATACTCTCTTACAGTTATAAATCATTTTCAAAACAAAATATGCGTTCGGCTTAATGGTAACAAGAGCCAGTTTGGATTTATCTGATTTAATCCAAGTTATCGAGAAAAAAATTAAAAAAACCTCCATCATGTGGGCCTTTGGCTGTCACTCAAGCTGCTTACGTCTACAGAGCCCTACGTCTTCATGACCCTTCAAACAGACGGCCACCACTTACCGCTGCATCAGAGATGTGAATTCAAAACAAGGCCATTCACAAAGTGGAACGTCTGAAGGATCACCACTTACGAAAAACGGAGATGGAAAATATGCGTATTAGGCCCGAAGGCAGTGGCAAAAGCGTGCTACAGTCAAGTGAAAACATATTGACCGTGGGAAGTGTTCCGTGGTTTGCGCAAAGTATCTACAGGGTTGGTACTGACACTCCTTCCATCATGCTCGCTCGATTGTTGAAGACACTCCTTGGGCAACGGCACCCAAGAAGTGGAGAGTTGCAATAGGAAGTGAGGTGAAAAGGTGTCGAGGTCTTAGATTTCTGCTGGAGATAAAAATAGCTTGTGACTTTTGATTGCTCAGACTTTAATAAATGTCCGTATATGCGAATGTAATTCTATTTATATGCGAGGGTGATTTTAGGAGGGGAAAATGTATGAGGGTCAAAGCCGGGGTAATATTTGTGGCAGGTCAGCAATTCTGCTTGTAAATATTCTTTGGTAAATTGCGAAACAGGTTTAAAATAGTACCCTTTAAAAGAGTATTGTTAAAAGGCCTCTTACACCTTTGGCCGTTAAGAACTTGCTGACCAAGTGGTTAGTCGTTGAAAATCGTCAGTACCCATGTCACATGATTATAACAGTACCAGTGTCTAATAAATCCCGCATACCAGGTCGCCCAAATGCCTTAAGTTTCTAAGCCTAAGTTCCTTATGGCCAAGTTTCTCGGCCACTAGTTCTTTCAAAACAAGAATTTTTAAGAAACCAAGCTAGACTGAATTTTCGTCTAAACTCTGCGAAATTATTTGTCTTGAGCCAAAAATTATTTCCATTTTTTCTAAGATTTAAAAATTGTTGTTGGTCTCTGATTGTGCTGCATGTTAAACATCACTTTAAGTGACTATTTGGCTCAGATACTCTCGGCGAAATTAAATTCCTACTGTCATTCTGCATCGTGAGAGCATAGGCCCCACCATCTGGTGAAAAACTGGAAATCAAAATTCTCTTCTATTAACATGAAAAAACTTCCGGTCATATCAAGGGTTTCCTTTAGATGCACAAAACCCCTTTCAAGCAGCCGAATTTGAAAGAGAAAAAACATGAGCAGAGCTCAACCATGGAGGTACACTGTCTGGTATGGAATGGTTTAGAAGACAAACAATATTATTCTATTATGTATGGGATATGATCAAAATTGGCAATAAGGTTCATTTTTACATTTTTCTTCACTTTTTTATTTGACACAGAATTTATTCAAAAATTAGTTTCTGAGCACACCCCGGACGTAATATTACGTAATCTAAAGAAATTAAGGTATGCATTTATTTAAATTACAAGTTATAAATAAATAAACAGCTTGCACAAAACCAAATAAAAAAATGTTGACTTTATAAAATCAAGAAATTATTGGTATTGGTATTTTCAGTAAATTCAAAAAAAAAAAAAAAACTTTGAGGGAAAAACTACTTTTAATGAACTAGCAATCGTTCATCTATATACATAAAAGACTACTTTTGAAAACGTATGTCCGGGGTAATCTTCCAAACTACTGAACCGATTTTAACCATTTTTTCATCGTAGATAGCTACAGTAACAGGGAGCAGGATAAGCTATAATTTATTTCTAAAAAGCTTAGTTTAAAAAAGTTATTATGGAAAACAGTTAATTTTATGTCATTTCCCCATTAAATGATTAAATTTTCAACCCATTGTTGCAAAAATTTGGTGCCATGCAGCAACAATATTGATTGTAATCATATTGAAAATTTTGAAACAAGGCTTCTCTGGAGTAAGTATGGAATTTATTGCCTTCTAAGGATTTTTATATTTATCTGAGCCAACAATCGCTAACGGGTGAAATTAAAAAAAAAATTGATTTTGGCAATAGTTAGAGAATAGAAAGTGTTTATAGTCAAAAAAATTTCTAAATTAGGTACATAAGATGTTTTCGCCTAACCAATGTTGTCAAGAGGATAGAAACTAATAATGGGACTTATTTAACGAGCAATATTTGGAAATGGTTAATTTCAGTGCGATTGATACTGTAAATATGCGTATATTTATTTTAATATACCAAGCTTATAACATTTCCTATTTACTCAAACATTATTTGTAACTTGCTATTTTTTTTTAGCTTGCATTATTTTTTTTATAGTTTATCCATAACATAGCCATTGTTTACAGAAGTAGCCATTATGTTTATAGATATGCACTTTAGTGTTGGGAAATTTATGAATGAGTTTCACTAAACCACCCTACACCCACAGAAACCCGGGCAGGGCCGGGTACCCGGCTAGTTAAGACATAAAACAACCAACCTGGGTTGAGTGGAGCTTTAGGGTTCTTTTAAATTTTGGTTTTAAATTTCGCAACTGCTTATCACTATTTATTTAACCAAAGCACCTAAAATTTAGTAAAATTTTACTTTATAAAAGCTCGAATTTTGAAAAGCGGTTTACTTGTAAAAATAAATATAAATAAATATTTTATTTGTTGCTTTTATTTGCTATTCATAGAATTCATTTTAGAAAACTTAAAAATCTATTGGCAACTAAATTATTCAGTATCTTATTAATATGTTTTAATGTTATAAACAGAGCTTAATTTATATATAAATAAGTGCATGAGCACTTTAGTTCCCTGAACATTTTTATATGTGCTAATAATTGGAATTTTGTCTAAAATGTTAAAAATGTTGTATAAAATTGTAAGTGCAGGAGCTCAGCTTTCGTGAGCTCTTATGCAAATTAAGCCCCAGTGATAATATAAAAGTATAACACTAACTTAGTAAATTTGAATGGGATAAAACTTTGACATCGTCTTTTTATTTATATTTTTATTTTGCACTTTGATCAAGAGGTTCTTTCAAGAAAATCGTAAATTCAAAATCGTGGTTTAGTTATCCAAAGTGTACCAGTGGATCATTTATAGCACAAAGTGAATGTCACGACACTGTGGGGTGCCGTAGGAAAAGGTAGGGGGAACCTCGAAGTGTGCACGGTATCAGTATTTTATACATGAGAGAGATAGATTTGGCCCTTGGGTACCGTGAGAAAATTCTAATTCTTTAAAGCAGTGGCTCTCTACGGGGGCGATACCGCCCCCGGTGGGCGGTGGAACGATGTTGAGGGGCGGTGAATTTCTTTTGGGCGGCAGGAGGGCGGTGGACATATTTTGGGCGATAAGGGGGCAGTGAGTGTATTTTAAAATTTATTTTGGGCGGGAGCAATAGGAAACCCTTTTCCCATAAATCGGTATGGCTAGCTTTAAAAAAATTTCTATGCTTTTCTCCCGAACACTGATCCTTCTACTAACGTCATCAAATATACCCAAAATTTGCCAATAGCACTTAAATTTCAAAAAAGGTTTTGGAGGTGTTTCTCCACTTTCATCGCGTAACTATCTAAAATAGTCTTTAAAATGTGTCCATTTAAAAAATGCTCAAGGAAGAGTCCTAAATTTCTCACCCCTCCTTGCTCCCCTAACTTTTATAGCCAAAAAATAGTTTAAAATTACGTTTTGAAAACTTCACTTTTAAAAAACTTCCGGGGTGAAGATCCAAAACACCCACATCTTTCACTATCATAACCACACTTAGCTTAGAAATTTTGTTTTTTAACATTTCTGTCGAAGGACTACGGGAACCACCATTTTAAAAGACAGCCTACGGGGGGGGGGGGGGAGATTACGGGAGGGAATCTCTAACTACCCACTACTCTTTCCCCAAGCATGACCAAAAAGAACATAGAATTGCATTTTTAGGAAGTCGTTTTCCACAAGTTTCTAGAAGAGACTTTCTTCTCACCAGACTTGATCGACTTTTTGTGTTGTAAGAGCATCGCCGTAACAACACTTAGGCAGGGATTCAAGTGAAACAGGCAATCGCAAATTACAATAGCGACTGGAAATGAATTACATTAGAACGTTTCTTGATAAAAACATCGTGACGTCAGCGTGACGTTTGCCTATGAAAAACGAGCTAGATAAAACGTCACAGCCTACTTGGCGAATAAGAGGCGATCGCTGAGTGCTTGTGAGCTCTTATTGGCTCCACCCGTAGTGACGTCATGCCAATTTAAGTTGATGATAATGTAATTCACTTCCAGTAGCGATTGCAATTCGAAGCGATCGCAGTGCTGTTTCACTTGAATCCCTGCCTAAAGGTAGTTAGTCCACAGTTGCGTTTTTCAAAGTACATAGTGAAAAAAATTCCGGAGAAAACTCCCAAACTTCCATTCCCTCAACCTCAACAAAAAATTTTAAATTAAGGTTTTTAAGATTTCAATTTCAGGAAATACCGCAAGAAGCTTTGACCCCCTAACATGACTAAAATTAGCTTTAAAATAACTTGCAATTTTGAAAAAACTTTTAAACACTGAAGTTTTTTTCCCTAGTTAATGTTACCAAAACTTGCCTAAAATTTCGTCAAGTTTAAATGCTTCACTGTGGTGAAGTCAGAATATAACTCTTAACCACATGAAACCTAAGATTAAGGGAACTGCGTTTTTAAGACTATTTTCAAAACAAGCGTCGTCTTTACTGTCGCGTTATTAAGAATTGTAACTTCTGGCATTTTATCCAACCTTTCAATCCATAAAATACTCAAAAAGAATTTCTCTGAATGAACTTATCTTGTAATTTGTAAATTTTACTTATTTCATTTTTCCCTCCAATTAAAACTTGATTTATAATCTTTAAGGATGACATGTACGGGTGGTAATTTCAAGTTTTCATCTCGCCTGGAAAAAATCGAAAGTCAGACTTTGTTATTGCCATAAATGAGGGATGCGTATTGCATAGTTGCAAGTGAATAAGAACAACACGGATTGCGATTGGACTGTTTGGGGAACTATTTGAACGCAGTGCAGTTTTCAAAGTATATTGGTGTTGCTGGTTTTCAAAAGAAAAAAAAAATTGAAAATAACGCATATTTATTTCAAACCTTTTTGTTATTTACGTTCAAAATGTTTCACGCATTTAATGGAACCATTCTAGGCACTTGGTTGATTCTTTGACACAGCTTTTTGGAGGAAAAACATTGACTGCTTTTTAAAAAAATATATCACATGCTTGAAAAGTTTTTTTACTCCATAGTCATTTTTCAACTATCTATTTGGGCAAAATTATAGAGTCAAACTGGTCAAGAAAACTGCTTTTCCTTCTTCCGTTTTCCCCAAAGGGGGCGTTTGAACTATTTTCAGTCTTAAAGAGGGCGGTAGCTGAAAAAAGGTTGAGAACCATTGCTTTAAAGGGTGCCGCAAATCGATAAGTCCTTTATAGGATTCGTTTTTTTATAGGACTCGTTTTGCATTTTTCAATTTACAGTTGTATTTTTGTATTTTACACTTATGGTCAATACCTTGAACGATGAGAGAAGTCAAAACTAAACTGAAGTTTTAATTAAATGAAATAATACCTTTACTGCCATCAACGACGTAACTATTATTCTGACAAATCACTCAACCACGCTTATTTACGTACGCATCCAGTCAACCGAGAACCCATAATCAATGAGCATTTCCGGGCTGCGATATTGAAATTATGGAAACACCTGCGGCGGCAAAAAGTGATTCATCCTCTCATCGGTGGAAGCCCTTCTCTCCCTCCCACCTGTTGGAGGAGCTCCTCAGACGAGTGTGGGATGGATGGATTCGGTGACTCAGGAGAGAGGATCAAGCAACCGTTGATACACGGTTGGCGCAATCACCTGCGTTTTTTCAGTGATTTCGAGTTAAACGTTGGTTTTCCAACGAACTTCCTGATTACGCAGTTTGTTTAGAAACAACGGCGTATTTTTAATCCGTTGTTTATCTTTGGGTGCGTGAATTGCAGGGCGTCTGGAAATAGGTTCGGTGGCTTCGTTGCTCGGGTGTAGCTAAATAAATGAACAAAATTATCAAAAAACGACTGTGGTAAAGCTGAGGCAGTGCCGGATGTAGAAGGGAGCAAAGGACCGGAGGGGGGGGGGATAAATTTACATTATTTCTGTGTTTTTTCTCGTTAAAATGAAACTATATACAAAAGTTTGAAGGAAGATGGTGAAGGTGTTGCAGTTACAAGATTTGCTCCAGTTTGGAAAAATCGAAGATCCGGCATTAAGCTGTGGTTTTCAACCTTTTGTTTTCGTCGTGTTCTTCCTCTGTGTTGTGAATGTCCGCCACACAAACCCTATAAACGGGTCTTCGGCATGTGTAAGTGAAATTCCAAAAAAAAAAAAAAAAAAAAGAAAGAAAAAATAAAGAAACAATAAAGAATAAAATAAAATATAAAAGAGTATAAAAACAAATAATGCTGTATTGAAACCAGTGCTATATCGGTATACTAAAGATTGAAGAATCAATTCCGGACCAATTATGGTTTTGAAAGAAACATGTATCCCCACTCCCAAATATTCACATCAGTATCGATATTAAAAAAAAAAAAAAAATCTTGGCGGAAGATAAATTTTTGATTTTTAGTCTTTTAAACTGCATGCAACAGAACCACCCACATTCCAATAGCATCATATGGATTCGCTGGCATTTCAAGTAAGTAAACGGGAAGTAGGAACGCCCCAAATGCTATCACGAAATCAGCCTACGTATCAAGAATATATAAATATATTTAATCCGATTAAGGAGTGTGATTTTAATTTGAACATAAATTGAGTGAATAAAGGTTGCATAAGTTATTCTATTACAACTGTAAGGCTTCAACATTTGATGCCATAAACACACACACCTACACAACTTTCGAATACATATAGCTTTTAAAATTTGTACTTTTTTGTGTTGGCAACGTGAACTAAAATATTTAAAATACTATTTCCATTCCTTTTTCAACAAATCATGGAATTATACGTAAATACGTACATATATTATATATACAGGGTGTCCACTCCAATCGTGGACCAATAGCTAATTTCTAAACCGTTAGAGATAAGCATATAGTTTATTTAGGAAAAAATCTCCAAATTACGAAAGGAATTTTGGGTCTATTCAATGTTTTTCAAAAAATCAAATTTTGAAAGAGTTGCGAAATTTAAATTTTTATACAGCCCCCCAGTCCTATCAATCATACTTAGTAAAACATTCTTGACACTGTAACGTTTAAAACTAAAAAAAAAATCACTCTTCTACCACAAAAATTGACCGAGTTATGACGTTTTGAAAAATCAAGATTTTCCATTGTTTCATGACGTCATCGAGAGATCGCTTAAGGGACCGTATGCGAAATCCTTCAAAATCTTGATTTTTCAAAACGTCATAACTCGGTCAATTTTTGTGGTAGAACAGTGATTTTTTTTTAGTTTTAAACCTTACAGTGTCAAGAATATTTTGCTAAATATGATTGATAGGACTGGGGGGCTGTATAAAAATTTAAATTTCGCAACTCTTTCAAAATTTGATTTTTTGAAAAACATTGATTAGACCCAAAATTCCTTTCGTAATTTGGAGATTTTTTCCTAAATAAACTATATGCTTATCTCTAACGGTTTAGAAATTAGCTATTGGTCCACGATTGGAGTGGACACCCTGTATATATATACACACACACATACATAAGAATTACACAAAAATGGAAAATTGTTTAAGCATTTTTACACTGGATTCAGAATACAAAATTTATTAAGTAAAAGTAACATCATGAAATTTTTTGTGCATTTTTTAATGCTTGGGAACAAAAAAAAAAAAAAAAAATCAGTGCTCAAATATTCTTCTCGTAATTTTTTACGGAGAATAATTTTGTTTCAAACTGACTATTTCTAATACTCTTTTTCACCCCTCCCCCAAAACTCTCCCCCCACCACCAAAAAAAAAAAGAAACAGAACAAAAAGAAGGAGGCGAAGAAGGTTTTAGTAGATAGAAGTTATCAATTCTCTGATAGCAAAAAGAAACCTCCCCCTTCAACGTAAATAACGACACACACTGATAGAAGGAAAAAGCTAATTCGTGTTCTTCCAGCGTATCTTGTCTCAAAAAAAGAAAAAGAAAAAAAAAACTAAACGCTTCGGAGGACCTGTCCAGACTCTCAATGATGGGATTCGAACGCCCGGAGTAAATTTCAGCCCTCACGCAATCTAAGAAAAGTCTCAATCACAGGTCACGAAGACCCTACAACACAAAACCTAATAAATGTATTAATGGTAAAAGTCAGGGGCTAGAAGAGGGGGATTGCGCAGCAAGTATGTTAATTCCATGTGTGCGGCGAGGCCGTTTTTAATTCGAGCTTGGGGGTAATTACTAGCCGAATTCAGGGGAACGAATGGACAAGAGCAATGGCGATAACGAAGGTGGAATTTGCATGGTAGTGGCGGGCGCCCCAGGCCAGCAAGAGATAAAAGTGGAATTTGTGTATAGATTGTTTGATTGGGTATCCTCGTTTATTTTAATATTGCCGAAGAATGAGCTTTATATCTTTCTGAACGGGTAAAAGTGTCCTTCGGAGGGTAATTATTTTTGCGTTTTCTGTCTAAGTGGAAGTTTTTATCCTTTTATTAACGGAGCGGCCTTGGATGTCGTTTTGTGCGAAATTTAGGGTGTCATTCATTAAAGTAATTTCGATTCTTGTTAGAGGGAAATGTAAGATTAAGATTAGAACTCACGCAATGACATGTAGTTAAGACTGTTGTTGGAGTAGACAATAGAAAATTTTTATGGGTGTTCTTCTGTTTATAATAAATAATTTACAAAATGCCATTAGTGTGTTTTGATAACTAGCAGCAATGGACAACGAAAAAGAATATGATAGCAGTGCTTACTCAGTAAAATAAATTTGATAAAGAACTAACTCCAAGAGCATTGAACACAGCCCATAGGAGATGCTGGAGTATCATTCGTGTGCTGATAAATTAACAAATCTTTGCTAAACACCGATGTAGTTTGCTATCTGTCTATCTGGTTTTGTCAATAACTGCATGATGAGCCAAAAGACCTTGATTTGACCATTATGACAACCATACAACCATTACAAATTTATTGATTTCGTTTTTTTTATTTCGTGGTTTTCTGTAACAAATTATTTCCCCGGAAACAAAGGAGAATACTTTCATCACCTTTCATTATTGGCTATATATTTATCTCTGTTTTATCTAGATTAGATTCTAAATTATTTTAAATATATCTTTTAACGATTAACACAACTATCTCAAAACGAAATACATTTGTTTTACACAAAAAAATCTTTGTCATGTATATAACGTATTGTGCGTTATTATGTAATTACAAATACATTCTCTTTAGCTGTTAGGAGCTATATTTCTCAATGTTAACTGCTAATACTATTTTAATAGGAAAACTGAAGCACACTACTTTCATTATGTAAGCGTACATATTTTGAGAAAAAAACCAGAAACATTGTAAAATTTCTTACAATGTAAATTTTCATAAACCAAGAAGTAAAAAAATATCTAAAAGGAGAAATATTTTTTGAAATTCTTTACAAAAATACTTAGTTTTAACAGAATAAACAAAAATTATGGAGTTCACATCAAAAATGGCTTATATCTTCTCATCGATAACATGTATTAATCTCCTTTAACATGAAGAATGCACAAACAGTAAAGTCAACTCAAGAGTAGTTGAACACATAACTTTAAACCGTTATATAATGTATCAAGATTCTGCATATACCTAATAATAGTAGACTATTAGGGGTTTGTTTAAATAAAATGAATTTACTGAAAAGCATAACGCTATGACATCTATCAGAATCTGCAGTCGTTCTGATAAAAATTTTGAAAGATAAAAGTCAAGATATGTTGAAGTAACACTCGATAATATAGGTAACCTTGGTAGGTGTAACAGAGTTTAAAAAAACTCTGTTACACCTACCAAGGTAACTTCAATCGAAATTGGTAGGAAAAAAAAAGCAAAAAATATTGCTAAACAAATCCAAAATACGCCTGAAAATTAGTCTGCACCTACTAGTTTATTATCGGCTTGCAATTAACAATCACAAGACATGACATGAATGAGACGAGTTTGAAATAAAAAGAGAAAAAAGACATGAACTGAATGATCTAAGTTTATTACTAAGTAATAAATAAATAAGCGAATAAAACTAACAACTCGTAAGTCTAAAGAAAGCACGATTTCGAGTCGCCATCAGAGCTCATTCTACTGATAATGATCCATTCCAGAGAAAAGCAAGAGCAAGATCATGGGTCTGATTCCCTCAAAACAAATCAGATGTTATCAGAGGTCTCATAGCAGTAAAAAATCACTACCGTTTTAGTTTTTAGCTATTTCATTTGCATATTTAAAAATATTTCTATAATTTTTATACTAAAATTCTTCTGACTTTATAAACAGTATCATCCATTAAAGTTATTTGTATTACAAAAGCATTTTATGCAAATTCGCACAGTCGAACTTACTTAATCTTCACTTGTCCTGCAACCCTACTAATTTTTATAATGTATTTTAACAATGTATGAATATGCAAAATCATAAATTAAGGGTTTTCAACGGTGTATCGCAAAAAATTTCAAGTTAATTCGTGTGCTTGAAAAACCTTAATTTGTTCTTCTGCGCAAAGGTATTTATTCAATTTTTATGAAAAATTATGTTTTATGTCATTATAGATTGTTACATGTCAATTATATCTTTAAATAACATCTAAAACATTGAATAAAAGTAAATTTTATTCTAGGCACTTTGTGGAAGAGAAAAAGAAAAATTAACAAAAGAGAGAGGCGAAATAAAAGAACGTCTAGGAGTGCGCCTATTTGTTGTTTTCTTCCTCTAAGAGGTGCTTGTGCAGCGAAATCTAATCTACAGGCGCCACCTTGACACTTCGTTACGAAGCGAAGTGAATGAATGATATTGATTATATTCAAGTGAATTTTCGCAGCAAAGATGGTTTTACAGAAATCACAAAGCCTTCTTAAAAATGGAATTGTGTTAGTAATATTTCAATCATTATTACCACTTCAATGAATACTCACATCTCCTTAATGGCTGAAATATATAAAAAGGAGGATAAGAGAGTTTATAAAACTAATATTGTTTCGGAAAAAAACAGAATTTTCTGATATTGCGTTTTATTTGAAACGTTTAAATTAGTTTACTAACTGTGGCTTTTTTCAAGGCTTTGGAGTCGAAAGGAAAATGACCAACTCACCAACTTGACCTTGACTTCTAGAATTTTAAAGCTTCAACTCCTACTCTTTAACCCTTAAATAAAT
Source organism: Uloborus plumipes (assembly GCA_038373865.1). Taxonomy (NCBI): domain Eukaryota; kingdom Metazoa; phylum Arthropoda; class Arachnida; order Araneae; family Uloboridae; genus Uloborus; species Uloborus plumipes. The sequence continues at coordinate 52,356 of JAXGGA010003682.1, read as the reverse complement.
CCGACTATACTGACTGCGCAGCCCTTGGTGACTTCTTCATATTATTAATCAATCATGGAAAATCTATCCATTAACCATCATAATTAATATCGATAATAGTTTTCTGGATCAATTTAACAATAGTTTAATTTTCAGAATGCTCTAATTTTCTTTGTCGGTTACAATTACTCTAATTAACATTATTGACACTATTGTTTATATTCACGTATCCATGAATACCTTACATTATTTACACATCTGATTGAAATTGGCTACATCGCTGCAAGTAATGATCGAAAACGTAACGCTTGTGTGAACATGTTGCTACTGCTGGCTTTTAATGAAACATCTTGCCCGTGGAAATACTGGTCAAGCATGTAATGGCAAATAAAGAACAGAATGCAGAGATTCCTGAATTAGATCAAGATTGCCATGCATCATTAAATATCTATTAATTACCAAAAGCTATTGGCGATGCTTTTTTTTTTCTTGTGAAACTAAATATTGATAAAGCTAGAAATATTTTATGATTACAATCATTTCATTAATGAACTTTTCTTTTTCTATTAAAAAATATATCAACTTGATGGTACGTTAAAGACGATATTTAGATCGTTTGCGCTCCTGTCAAAAACGGCAACGCATTTGGCATAAGAAAATTATTTCATTCAGTACTAATTTCATTGTCGTGAACTAGGTTATCAAATTAATTATGTTTTCTAAAAAGGAATGAATAACCGAGTTTTGGTACTGTTTAGGAAAAATACAGGAATGTTTTTAAAATACAGCATAATATTATGACCCTAATTATAATGCATACAGATCAAATTTTATTCAACCTGAATTTCCAACCAATCACATTAGCTTGGGGGAAATAAATGTCAAGTACCACGAATCTGAAAAGTAGGACACGAAAAATCGAAGTCTACTATCCAGTGTATATTGAGAATAGAATGTGAAAAAGCTAGTGTTTTTAAAAACACGGTAATTCATTTCCGGATTCCGATAGGTGATCGATAAAAGTTAATTATTTATTTATATATTTGTTATTCATTGTCATTATTTATTTATGTGTATATATGCTTTTTTGGCGAAGAACGGATGAAAAAGTTTAAATATCTTCAATATGAAATTTGCGTTACTTGTTGTAAAGCAAAGAGGAAAAGAAAATTATAGCTGGGTGAATAAGATAAATATCAGGTAATTAAAGACACACAAAATATACAAAACGGCAGTTACAAAATTGATGCATACTGGTTATTTTGAATTTTTTTTGAAGACGAATTTTACAGCCCTATGCTGTCTGTTAGGTCTGTTTATACAATCTGTCAGTTTCACAAAGTGTTTATAATAGTGATTTTCCATAGAAGGAATTAAATTTTCTTTTTTCCCCTGTTTCTTGTGTCTGCTATCAAAAACCAGAGCCTTTTCTTCTTTCTTTTCATAGAACATGGGTCGCTAAATTTTAAATGATAAAATTGCAATGTTTTTTCTAGGTTGGCTTCTCTATTTCATAGTTTTAATTACATGATCAATGTTAAAATAAAACCAGTCAACGAATTTTTGAAAAATGCAAAAGTTTTCAGCTAATGCTTATTATTAGACTGCCTATTGATATTTTCACATCAAAGTACGTGTCTAAGAATGAATATTTCAACCGATTAAAGCACAAATGTAATTGATATCCTTTCAAGCAAATAATGATTCAAAAAGGGTTTTAGAGTTGTCCGACTAGATTTTCGATGGATGAGTTCTAAATGCTGCTGAAAATTAAAAGCGTCTTTTTTGCTTTGTAGCCTTGTATAAAACATATGAATTAAGTCTGCCTTTGAATAGACTGTGGATAAAAACCTAGGTGTTTATCATATTATCAGACATTCAACTCTCATATTTTGTAAAAGAAGCTCAAAACTAAAGAGGGGCTATATTTTTATGATTGTTTCTTAGTAAACAAGTATCCATGAATACAAAAATGTTTCCTGAAAGAATGCTACAGGTATACTGATTTCGCAATTCCTATTAAAAGTGAAGTATTTATCAACATAAAACTAATTCCTGAAAGTATTCTACTGGTACATTAATATCATAATTCCTATTAAAAGTGAAGTTAGCTTTCAGTGAGTGCTCTGGCATACTATTGCGCGCCAAAACGACATTTCCTAAGAATATGTGATGACGTCATTTTTACTAATCACGCACTGCGTGACAAAACATTGATTGCTTTTTATTTCTGCGTGTGTTTTCAGCCGTGATCTAGAAATTATCGCGTGTAGACAGATAAAATTAGCAAGTAAACGCTTCATGCATCCAGTATCCATTTGACTGCTCTCTCTCTCCCTCTCTCTTAAAAAAAAAAAACTTATCATAATTTTTCCCACGTACACGGTTTTTCTTGGGCAAAATATACAGACTAAGGCAGGAGTCCCCTACTTATGGCTTATGCACAGATTTTATCCTGCCAGCAAGAAGCTTATAAACTGAAAAAAGGAAAAAAAAAAAAAAAAGAGTTTTTATAATTGGATAACGCTGCAAAATTTCACTATGTCGAGTGCCAATGCAACGAAACATCTGTTCTAAAGAAATAATTATTCAGTACCATTTTAGTTGCCATTACATTGCTTGAATTTCATTATAACAAAGTTACCGTCACAATGAATAAAAGTGTTGGCCTCTTGAAGTTTGTTGTAACGGGATCTAACAGTATGTTTTATTTTTTAAATATTTTAACAGAAAATTAAACCCAGAAAATCTATTTAAAAAAAAAAAAAGAAAAAAATACCGAGCTTTTGATTACAGGCAAATTCATGGGTTTATGTGGGAGGGACCTAGTGCTGATTGAACCATCTAAACTGAAATATCGTTTGATTATTGGTCCACCGCTCCTTCAAAAATTTACAATGTGTCCCTTGAGTAACAAAAGGTTGGAGACCTTTGAATTAAGGAATTAATATTTTATACCCAATCGAATGTAATGGTTTAAACTTTACGTTGTGATAAATTCTATTTTTAAACCTGTTGTAAGATCTTCGACATTCTAACTGGTAAGACATTTTGTAATATAAGTAGTTTTAAAATTAGGATCACTGATAGCTTCTTTGGGAGTAACTCTTCAATAACCTTTTTACCGTTGAATCCAAATACTGTCGGCCCCGCTTAAACGAATACTGTTGGTTCCAAGAAATATTATTCGATTAAGCGGGGATCTTTAACACTGCATCTATGGCATCGGTTTCGGGATGTTTTATTCGTATAAGCGGAGTATTCGTTTATCCGTTACCTGATTAAGCGGGGACGACTGTATATGCTTTTAGTGTTAATTTTTCGATTGCAATAAACTTTTTGCATGCAATATGATCTTTCGAGCGTTTTTTCTTCTTATCATGCACTTGGATATTCTGAGAGGATATTTTTTATAAAGAGGAAGCAAGGGCAGAGAAAAAAAATATGATGAGTTTAATTTTGGTGCTATACAACTGAGCTATTCAGCAAAATTAGAGTTCTGGTTTGAATTGGGTTATTAACGAGATTTGAATTTGAAAAGAGAAAGAGGCAACGAGTGCCAGTTTTTGATCGCTGTGCATAAAAAATTACTGAAATATATTATCATGTAGACTTGTAGACATTATTACAAAATTATGTGTCTCGAACAATTGATATTGGAGGAAAAAAATAAATAAATAATTTTTCTGAGGAAGGAGTCAAAGTTTTTTTTTTTTTTTCTTGCATGCTAGAACTGAAGCAAGTAAAAAGGCATTCTTTTATTGAACTTTCATAAATAAATGAGTACAATTTTGCAAAGGAAACATGTGAATATTTGTCCTTATCATCGGCTATGTATTTTCTTGCTCTCTCTCTCTCTCTCTCTCTCTCTATGTCCACTTTTATACAGATAGATGATAAATATTGGCTGCTGAGAGGCAATCATTTGACTGTTAAATCGAAATTAGATAACACACCGGGCTCCATAACGTTGCTAAAAATAAATGGTTTCCTTGACCAAGTTAATTGTTCCACTCGACAAGCTCAAGGACCTTTGCGGCAACGCCTATCAGCAGTACCACTTCCCGGCAAATGAAGATGTCCCTCTCTGGGACCGAGGGGCAAAACGGATAATTACACATTAAACGAAATTCCCGGCATCTTGATCATCTGCAAACGAGGCCTGCTCAGCCCCGGCTGCGTAAGGAAGGGACACAAAAGCAAAAAACTGGGTTTGCCTGAAGATGAGCAACTAAGGAGAGGAAGAATGCGATAACCTCTAGCGAGTACAACTCTTTCCGTCGTGAAAAAGAAAAAAAAGATACCGGTGTCGAGTATGTTGTCTCGGCTACTTGTCTAGTCAGCTTTATTAAAACAGTGTTGCCATAGGAGCGATAGAAATAGCTAGATTTTCAGCGGGATATTGATCGAGGCCGTACTCGGAATTTTTTTTTCTGTGTAAGTTCTTCCGTGGTATTTATCCCCAGAATTTGAGATGAGACCATTTTATGATGTCATCTTTTACTTTTTCACGACCAGACATCCATGGAAAATTTCTATTTCATATTAATATAAGCTTTAAATTTTGCCCCCCCCCCCCCCTTCAAAAAAAAAGAATACAATATTAACTTGAATTCATTTCTGACAAATTCAAACCACAATAACGTTTACAAAAGGCAGAAGGAATCATTTATTCCTCAAAATAAAAGTACACGCTTACACAAGCGATTTCATTTAAACTTTCTTAACTATTTTCTCCTACACGGGGCCCGATTTAGAAACTTTGGCACTATAAGCTCAACACTTGTTGTGCCATTGAAAAAAGTGTAGTAGTTTTACAATCGAACATCCTATTCTCATAGCATATGCATGTCTATGTCTGCAGCACCAGATTATAAACATTGAATAGTCAATTTGTATTTCACTCAGCTCACATACACATGACAACTTTTTCACACGGGTCACAACCAAAACGTTAATAAAAATAAAGTTGGGATATAAAATATTTTCTTTTTTGATTATATCACTAAATTAATTAATCAGTACTTTCTTTCCCGGTTCTTGGAAACATTGGTCCATGACTTTTGGGGTCCCCTAGAGTTAGGGGGCCCCTAAGCCAGACTTCATGAGCTTATAGGTAAATCAGGCTTAGAATGCTTGCGAAAACAAAAATAATAATAGCTAAAAAAATGAAAAAAAAAAAAAAAAAAAACACAATAATAAGCATGATAAGATGCGAAGTTATTTGTTGACTGGAAAAATAAATAAACAAAAGAATAAATTAGCTTTCACTAATTTCATTGATCACACAGCAACCACAATGCGACTTCCTGTTTATCAAGTTAAAAAAAAAAAAAAAAAAAAAATATATATATATATATATATATATATATATATATATATATATATATATATATACAGGGTGTCCACTCCAATCGTGGACCAATAGCTAATTTCTAAACCGTTAGAGATAAGCATATAGTTTATTTAGGAAAAAATCTCAAAATTATGAAAGGAATTTTGGGTCTATTCAATGTTTTTCAAAAAATCAAATTTTGAAAGAGTTACGAAATTTAAATTTTTATACAGCCCCCCAGTCCTATCAATCATATTTAGTAAAACATTTTTGACACTGTAACGTTTAAAACTAAAAAAAAAATCACTCTTCTACGACAAAAATTGACCGAGTTATGACGTTTTGAAAAATCAAGATTTTGCATTGATTCATGACGTCATCGAAAGATCGCTTAAGGGACCGTATGCGAAATCCTTCAAAATCTTGATTTTTCAAAACGTCATAACTCGGTCAATTTTTGTCGTAGAACAGTGATTTTTTTTTTAGTTTTAAACGTTACAGTGTCAAAAATGTTTTACTAAATATGATTGATAGGACTGGTGGGCTGTATAAAAATTTAAATTTCGTAACTCTTTAAAAATTTGATTTTTTGAAAAACATTAAATAGACCCAAAATTCCTTTCATAATTTGGAGATTTTTTCCTAAATAAACTATATGCTTATCTCTAACGGTTTAGAAATTAGCTATTGGTCCACGATTGGAGTGGACACCCTGTATATATATATATATATATATATATATATATATATATATATATATATATATATATATATATATATATATAGAATGAGAAACGTCGAGGTGCGGCGAATTGAAATAGATAAACAATCTTGTTTGTTCAAAAGGAGAGAGAGAGGGAAGGAAACAAACTTTATGCCAATTTTAAGCTCAAATTACAGTTTCATACTGAATTTCGGGGAAGAATATTTGAAGCCCTAAAACTTCCATTTGGCTGCGGCCTTGATGTTGATTACAAAATAACTTTCTCGGATAAGTAGAACATTTTTGTCAGAGTAAAGCTTCATGCCTGAATTTCGAGACCATGACTTACTGGGATATAATAGTGCAAGGTCTTTCGAACTACGGGAATAGCATAATGAAAGTTTAATTTGCTTAAACTTTAAAAGAGGCACATTTTTTTTGAGAGCGATAATACATCTTTTTGGGAGCTAAAATACAGCAATAATGACTAGATAAATGAAATGGTAATTCTGTACCTCAGAACCAGACTAACGTAAGTCCATTTTCATAACTTTTCAGTAGAGGCCAAAAACGAATGTCGAATGCATGCAAAAGGATGGGACTCGCGCTCGTTTAATGCTGCTGAATAATTGTGAAGGAATTTCTTTAATAGAATAACGCTCTCATGGGTCGATGCGGAGTAAGATTCTATACATACAATGAAGCAATAAAGTGAAAATCGCCATTTTTAGACTTACGTCGTTCTGGTTCTGAGGTACAAAATTGAAGGGGCAAGTGGATAAAGGTGATATGAGACAATTTTTTTTAATTTCTAGAAAAGCTTTAAAAAATGTTATTTTTTAAATGGATTTTTCTCAACGGGTAAAACGGTGTCATATTCTTAGTTACCAGCCATTTCTGTGACAAAGGGGACATGATACTGATGGACTAATCACCTTCATCCGTGGCAAAATGTAAGATTCAACAAATGTCACATATCACTTTGATCCACTTGCCCCTTCAATTATCAAACAAATTTCTTGGAAAATAAGTTTAAACAGTGGAATGAAAGGCATTCCATGTTCATAAAAATAATAAATAATATGTTCATAAAACTAAAAAACGTGCTAATTTCCTTTCATATCGAGTCAATGTGGGTATTTGTTGCATCATTTGCGCTCACAAAATGACTTTTAGGGGTAATTGCCTTCAAAGTTTGATGTTAAAAATTAGTATGCAAAGCATCAGTTTTTATTCTAGTTTTTTGGTATATTGGAAATTTTTTCTTTCTTTCTCTCCCTTAAATGACTTCTACAACTATGCAGAGTAGAACATCAAATGCATATGACTGAGCCAGATATTGAGAGTTAAAATCTGTTAGTGTAATGTGCTTTTTGAAGTTATTTGATTCCAATGTATTTGAGTGGATTTTAAAAACATGTAAAGACAGTTTTTATTTTGGACCTTTTTTGTATCAAATCAAAACACATACATAGAAGTTGAAGTCTTGGAATGTCATTTTTGTCAATTTAATCTTTTCTACTGGGGTGAATGATAATTTTCAATATCAGCAGCTCAAATAAGTTTTCAGAAAAATTTAATTTTAATATCGCAAAATATGATCTGCTTTTTCTATAAGAAAATATAAAATATTTAAAACTAAAAAAAAATGTGCGTGATACAGAAGTTACATTAGAAGGGAAACCTTTGTGCAACAGGAAAACATTTTCAGTATCAATTACAGCTTGTTTATATGATTTTTGTCGTACAAATGCTTCTTGTTCCGCATTATGTATAAATTGAGCATACCAATAGGTATTGTGACAATTTTGTTTTTTTCGCAGAATTGAAAATTCTTAAGTTGTATTCCTTAACATCATGGTTAGTTAAATCAACACCTCTTTAATACGATACATGGGGCGTTGGTTAAATACAGTTGGATTAAATGTATGCATACATGAATTAAATACTGTTTAATTAAATACATGTGGTACTGTTTAATTGCTTTTGGCAACAGTAAAAAACGGGAGTGTTTTAACTTTATATCCACGAGTATATGCTTTGCTTAAGCTCAGCTTTGAAATTAATTTGTTAAATTTATTAACAGAATTAGTTTTATTACTACTATTATTTTTCATTGTTTTGGCAACAATTGAGAAACAACTACGCTAACATCAGCAGGATTTTTGCAATTTCAGTTCATATAAACACGCTCTAATTCTGAAGAAAATTTGCCAGGATTGAAATTTAATCCCGTCGTTTTTTTACTAAAGACGAAGCGAAAAAACCTCATTGAAAAGTTCCAGGAAGTATATACATGCACTCACTGATGTATCAGTTGCAGTCGAGATTAAAATCTACGTTGTGACAACTACATATCTGACATCCAAATTGCTTCTCCAGTAACTGGCATGTTACTCAGTGCATGAAATTGAAAGAAAGGAAAAACAAAAAACTAAGGGAGAAAAAAACGACAACATTGAAATTCTTATCTAATGTTTTGTAAGTTTTCGCAAAAAATACTTAAAATTGCCGCGCGGAAGCTATAAAAAACCCTGTTCCTCTAAAATGGAGACGGATGCATAAATGGAGAAGAAGAAAATAAGTAAAAATTGGGTGGAAGAAAAGAGTCTAATCATTTTCTTTAGAATGTTACTCGAAAAGAAAAGGAAGGGAGAGGAACTGACACGTGAAATGATTCCACCATGGAAGGTTTTACCAGCTAAATGGATTCCACAAATTATGTCAAACAAATGATTATTCCTTTAGCTGAATCATTGCATAATTTATGAAGGCGTTAACGGAAAATAATTTTGTGTGATTCAAATAAATTTCCGCATTGCAGTCACTATAGTTCTTTGGTTTTATTTTTAATTTTCTTTCATATTTCTATTCGTTATGAAACGTTTTGTTTCTGCAGAACTTCAACTGATAAAAAAGAAAACAATTCTTTGAAAATATATTTTCAATTAAATTTATTTTGGAAATAAATTGTAACGTTTTTGATTTTTTTAATTCAATCACTTTTTAGAGATTAAATTCTAACTTATTATGGATGAGCTGAAATTAATTTTACTTTAAAACATGACATTCATTTTGGAATTGTGTTTTTGTTTTTGTTTATTTATATGAATATGTGGACATGTGTGAGCGTGTTGTTTAGAATATTCTAGTATGTATGCACGATCAATGACATTGTCAAATATCCTCTCAAAAATGCATCACTCACTTTCGAGAATTCTTAACCAGAGATTTGAGAATGCATTTCTGAGACTAAAAATGGACGAATACGAAAGAATCACATAGCAATTATGTAGCTTCATTATATATTTTCCGCATGCAGTTCCAAATTAATTATTATTATTATTATTAATTTTTAATAAAGACCTGAGTATTATTTCAAACTTTTCTGGGGAAATTGAATTATAGTTATTAAGATCAGTTCTTTAGTCTTGAAATAACACCAGTTAAATACGTCGTACATGTGCGAACATAAACCGACAAGCTTGGATTTTCATTTTTTTCCTCAAAGGAATCCAATTTTTTACTTTTATTTTCCAGTTGCTTTTTTTTTTGTGGAATTCGTAGCAATATTTTATGGAATTTTGGTTAAAAAACGCTGTCTAACTAAAAAACAAAACGATACTTCTTGAAAGATTGGTTTGTAAACTTTATTCTTTTTTAAAAATCAAAAACCAAAAAAAGGAGAAAGAAGAAAAGGCGAGAAAAACGAAAACGGTATACTAATCAGTTGTAATTATTTTCTCACAAGAAAGAGATAACCGGATGCAGTGACATTACACATTTTAATTACCTACTCATTGTAACAAACTTTAATAATAAAAAAAAGCAGGCCCTATTTTGCAAAACATACATGCTGTCACGAATGTCGATGATACGTTGAGAACGAAGGTAAAGGAAAAAAGAACCAATGGAAGCATGGCTGGAAACAATGACCAGGAAGCGAAAAAGACGGCCGCGATACTTCAGCACGCAAGCCCTTTTGACGCCGAGCCATTGGCTGAATAAACGAACGATTTTGAAGGCAGTGACAGTTGTGATTATAGCGACATTAGGTGTGGCTTTGAAAAAAAAAAGAGGGAGGGGGGGGGGGAGTTTGTGAATTTATTAACCGGGGAAAATTACCTTTGTTAAAGATTAATGATTGAATTTAATTTTGAATATGGTTTAGCTGTAAATGTTCTTTAAATGCTCAAAGAGCTGAATTAAAATGTGTTTTTAACTATAATGAATTCTTCTGCTTTTGCTGAAAAAAAAGAAAAAAAAAAAAAAATTCTTAGACTGAGAAATGTATTAAATCCATTACATATTAATCCCCCACATAGTTATCATATTTATATCAATTATTTAATCAAACATCTTTAAATTTAAAAATTAAAACTACTTAATAATTTCTTTCTTGTTTTTACTATTATTCTTTAAATAGGTAATAGGTTTTTGATGAAAAAGAGAAGGTTTACTTATAATGTATTCAGACCATTCTTACTGCAATAATAACAACGTCTAAGGAGATGTTATAGAAAAATAATTTACCATCTTTTAAAAATTACCTTTTTATGCATATCAAATAATTAATTACGCAGTTTACCATTTGAAACTTAAAAACTTAAGTCCCACCTTCGGACCGCTCGGTTTTTTCTCTTTCTACACCTCTCTTTTTTTTTCAAAGCGTAGCGCATGGCACTTTTAAAAAGTGAATTTCACTGCACAGGAGTGAAATATACGAAAACAGCGTAACACACTGACCACTTCCATTAAAAAAAATAATTAATTAATTTAAAAAAAATTCCTAAAGATAACATGAAAAGGAAGATGTCAAGGAAAAAAGATTATGTGTACTATTTTCATTTTCAACATCTATATCGTTTGTCAACATCTACATCTGTGTTTAAAAAAAATGTAATATTTAAAAAGTTCTAATTTACTCAACACTCACCCCTTTTCGACGATGCTAAATTTTTATGCAAAATACAATGCCTGAAAATACACTTAATTAAATTTCTGAGGCGTAGTTCTGATTTTCAATACGTAAAATTTGTTTGCAGAGGCGTCAACAAATATCTCTGCACATACATGTGCAAAAACAATTTAATTTAAAATCGAATAATTAGAACTGTTAGAAAAGAAGAAAAAAAGAACACATGAACCTTTCAGAGTACAGCTTATATTTCAATTTCTTATTCCATCACTCTAAGTTACTTTCTTTCAAAGCACTTAACTTGATTTTTATGCAACACATCATTTGTTATAACAGATTAATCCTTTGTTTTTAGTTTGATGTCCAACTGCAATTGTTTCGAAATATTTGCATTTATATTTTGTTGTTGTCATAATAAGAGTGAAATATTTTTCTGCTTGCTGAAGAGGTAATTAGGAAACATGCATTATTCTATTTTGATTAATGTGAAAAAACTTTTTTACTATTGTTAATGTTTTACAAATTGACTCTCGGGTCAGCGAAAATAGTATGAAAGATTTTAGTGCCAATCAAGAAGTATTTTTAATCGAAAGTATTATAGGAAATATGAATGCCATTTTCTCCTAGTAATTTTTTGCTATATTAACCTCAACCCTATTGCTGTCCTAAAATAAAGTTTCAATTTGAACAGTCTGTTACTGAAGAAATCTCGGTATTATCACGTGTATACATCGTGTACGTACATCGTCCTACATTTTCTTGAATAAAAAAAAGATTCTTTTTTGGGAACATCTGAAAAATTTTGATCAACTATTAACATTATTTTCAAAGTATGCTAGTCAATGAACATAAAAAAAATTTCAGATCAAAACTTTGATGAGAGAAAAAAAACGCTCTGCTTTAAAAGCGTGTTTAATGCACTTTTAAAATTCCTTTTCAGTACTAAATAATTAATGAATGAATTAAATTACAAGAGATGTTTGAGTTACATTACATATTTTTAAAAATCAATAATGATTTTTAAAAAAGGAAATTTTTTTTTGTTTATTATAAGTTAAAAATTGTGTGTGGTTGTTAATTAAATATCAAATCAAATGACGATCTTGTTGAGTTGAAAAGTAACTCTAAATTAAATTTAAAAAAAATGAAATTAAGACCTCATGGGCACCCATATGTTTAATAATTTGCTCACCCATAAATTTACAGGGGGCTAAGAAAATATAAACAAAGGAAAAACAACTTTTAACGAAAGAAAATTAGATTCGTGAACAGTTTCTGCTTATAAAATTCCGACGGCCTTTTAACTATTTTAAGAGAATACAGATTTTTGTTTTGTATAGAAGACATATGGAAATTCGTTACCTAAAATACATTATTGCCATTCAAGAATCAAAACCATGCAGATTAATACTAGAAAAATTTTAAGTAAAGAAGATTTTAATAAGTCTTTCATTACCATAAAATGGGGTGTATAGGAACAGCGGGGTCAATCGGAACAAAACTTCCCGACCGTACAAAGAAATTCTTCATAAATATACTATTGGGTATTTTTCGCCATTAATTTTTCTTTTAGAAAGGTAAGATCATAGGAAGTAGGAAAAAATTACTTTTGTCAATCTTGCAACGCTACTGGCTTCTAAGGAGGGCTGCACGTGCAGTGCTAGAAAACATCACATTTTCATAGACTGCAAAACTTCCTAATGCAAGAACAAACCTTCTTATATTTTAAACCTGAGAGTGATATGTTTCAATTATACATGTATCTGAACAACAGAATACCACATTAGAATTTACATTTTTTATAAATTGTGTCATAAAAATGAAGAATTCTGAAAAATGCCATAGGAAAAAAAATTGCGGGGTGAATCGGAACACTTTATTCTGTTGTTCTAATTCAAACTTATTTGAAGGAAACTGTTTGAAAAATCAAGATTCTAACCCCAATTCCTCTAATCAAGACAAGGACAAGGATTTATTACTGTTTATCACTTTTAGTGCGCAACTAGATCTTAGAATGACAAAAAGTTGCAGATTTAAAAAGATTTTTTCTCCAGGAGATTTCTTTTTACTTAAAATAGGAGTTGCAAAGTCATATAGACTTGATATAGCAAAAGGCCAGCACACAGTGATGAAAAAGCGAAAAAATCTTTCAGGACAATCCCGAAACCCAGAGATTTCAAGAAACTAAAGAAAAGGTGGAGTTCATCCCAGAAGATGCTATGAAAAAACTTAAGCCAAGTCACAATTGCTAGTTTTAAGAACAAGTACATATTTGTGGACGACATGAGTGACTTCCATTCATGTTAAATCTTTGTATTTCAATTCAAAAGCATTTCTTAACATTACTTTTCATTTTTCATAAGGTCAAAATTATTTTGAATTTTGACAAATTATAAACGTTTACTGGTATTGAAATTATATTTTTATTTGACAGTAATTATTTGTTCTTATTCTCCCCCATCAATATTACTCATGTTTGTGAGACCTATTACAGATTAAATGAAAAAAAATAAAAATTTTAACATGTGTTCCGATTGACCCCTATCAGCGGAGTGATTCGGAACACCCATAATTTCCTATATATTTTAATAATAACTGTTCAAAATGTTTTGTCTTTACTTGGAATATCAAAAGTAAAGCAAGACCGAAGTTTTAACCCAGAAAATTAAATTAAAAAAAAAAATCTTTTAACTGCGTTTTTTACAATCAAAGCTGAAAAGTGTTCCGATTCACCCCATTTTACGGTAATCGCTTATGTTGCAATGTTTTGAATAATATTTATGATCAAACTTTATTAAGAAGATATAAAGTACCTATGCCTAGAGGGGAGTTCGAGTCCTCTCTGCCTCCCTACTTTATGGGTGCCCATGTAAGATTGATTGATGTATGCACATATATATTGAATATTGATACACATAAATATTCTAAATATAACCATTTTAATAAAAACCAAAGAAATTCATAATTTCCAGAGAAAAAAATTGAAATGGAAAACATAAACTTGCATTTTATTTAGCTTCTGTTTGACCCATTCTAAATTGAATTATTTATTCTCTAAGTGCATTAAACTAATTATCAAAATGTATGACAGAATTAATATCTGTATCTAAAATGATATTAAATCTAGAACCTACAAAATCTTAAAGCGTTTACAATGATTTTAGGAGAAATATTTCAAAAATTGTTAGATTACAAACATATTTCGGATAACAAAATTTATGGTTCAACAACTAAATCAGTTAAAATTAAAAATGGCATTAAAGTGACGTTTCAAGTAGCATTCTAACAAATGTAGCATTCAGACCCTCATCATTTTCACTTATATTGCATAGTTTCACTTTTAAATATTTTTATCAGAGAAGTATTTGTATGTGCAGTGCACGTTTTAAATTTTTTTCTCTCTAAATCTAAAAGCTCAGTTTTTGGTAGGACAGAAGATATTTGTTCCAAAATCCAGTTTTTTTAATTGTTGAGTTTCGAAGCAAAGGTATTTTATAACGGGCCAGTTATGAAATTTTTGAAATTCGCATCTATTGCAAGTTGGCTTTGGAACTCACAACTATTACAAACTGGCATACTAACTGCACAGCAGCTTTGCTGCTGTGAAACGAGGTTGGGGGGAAAACACGATTTAAGATAATCAATTGTCTCCTAAATTCAACTCATTGATTTCCCGAAAAAGTAAGAAAACAAATCTGTTGCAGTGTAAGTAACATTCATGGCAAAACTGTTTTGGAAAAATGTTAAATGGTAGATAAAAAGAATTTGTTTGTTGAGGAAAATTCTAGTTTTTTAACTTTGCTTGGGGGAAAAAATCTACTTTATGAAATGCTACTATATAGAAATTCCAGAAAAATAAGCACTTTTCCACTTCATAATGTCTTCAAATTTTATTAAATTTACAACAAATCGTAAGAACAATTGCTATTTTCAATGCAAGATGATAAAAAAGGCTCAGTGCTAAAGTATGAGGAGCAAAATAATTTTAAATAAATATAATAGAGAACAAACGAAAGTGATACAGATATGGCAAACTCAGAGGTATGGGGGCCTCTTCGTCTATGCAAAACTACGTTTGCACTGGTATTTTTGTTGCAACTTTTTGCACTAATGAAGGGTAGCCCTATAGCCCTGGAATAGCAATTAGCAGCATTTTCTTGACAATTTTTGCTGTATTAAGTTGCTTTCTTATTTTACTCAGTTATTATATTAATAACTAAGTTTTATTGGTCTTAGAACCATTAGTACTCCCAAAATTTTCCTCAAGCAAAAATTTGATAATTTAACAAGTGAAATGCCATTCTAACATTTAGAGTACAAAATGTACAATTAATAATGGTGATAAAAAATAGATCGAGAATAAATGTAAAGATTAATATCTGTTATAATGATGAAATTTATAAAACGAGCAATTTACACAACCTTCCTAGTTTTATTTAACTCTAGCAGCTAAAATTAATTTGTATTTAATGCTGCGGTACTTTCCACAAACTGTTAGCTTAATATTATTAGTGATTCAGATCAATTTTCCGTATAAATAGTTTGTAGAGCTTTTATTTAAAAAAAAAGGGGGGGGGGACAGAGTAAATAAACGTTTGTTATTAGACTATTCACTGACACGATTTTAGTTAAAAATTCAACATTAAAATTCGATAGTTGATAAAATCTAAAACAAAATTAAAAATTAGAAAATAAGTATAAAAAAGGGTACCAAATGTGATAGCTCTTTTAAATACAAAAGTAAGAATACCATAGTTGTAGCGGGAAAATTTAAAAGAAAAAATAACTGCTTGTGTTTTAATTTATTTATATATAGATGTTTATTACGTTTTCTCAATTAACGAGCACAGAATAAAATAAGTTATCTTACCTTTGATCATACCAGGTGTTTGCTGAGAAAATTCATTCTGTAGATGTAGGTGTTCCACAACAAGGTTTATTTTGAGAGTAATCCAAGTAATGTTATCAAAGACGAAATAAAATCCAAAATGTCCTTATTTCCCCCTTATTCAGTTCTCACAGATTACTATAAAAAGCGCTTAGCAACCTTCGAAAAGCACACATAACCATGCGGATGATGTTTTCGTGAGATTCTCTGTTTGCTCTACCTTTGGCAGGGGGTTGCCGTAGTTTAAAACGAATGTCAGCGCCAAATGCGGAAATTCGAAATCACAATTCAGATTAATCATTTTCTAAAACGCTGAAAAAAAGTATAATATGTGCTCTTTGAATTTATTGAGGCAAATTTAAGTAAAAATTGAGCTGTCAGAAAACATTTTAGCATTTTTACACAAAAAATTAATCTTCAGAATATCGTGCGAGATGTTTTAAGGTCGCCAAAAGAGAGGATAACAAATCGAAACTAGCCACTGTTGGCAACAACTTCGATGTGTCACTGCACTCGGATAGATCAACTCACCTGGGCGCATGTGCAGTGCAAAGAGCGGGTCAATCGACTTGATTTTTTTACGAGGAGCGTTAATAGATTTTTAACGATGGAAAAATTCATTTTTTTATTACATTTCCATCAGCTGGTCTTTTTTAAAAAAATGCCATTGTGAGGGTGTGCATGATAGTCCACTGCGAGAAAATTATTATTAGATTCAAAGCACAAAATTAGATTAAAAATGAAAAAAAATGTGTTGTGAATATGATTTGAAATTATCGTTGTTTCTTCTTCGTATTGTTTAAGACTAGAGGGAGGGGATGAAAATTATGTAAAAAAAAATGTTCAAACTATAAATTTTTGAAATTATGTAAGACAATTTTAATTCTTACAGGGAATAAAATGAAATTGTGTCTTGCTGTCGGCTTGTATGCATATTGCGGAGGGTCAAAATTATTTAACAATGAAAAATATGTATAATTAACGTTTTACTCAACTTTTTATTTAACTATAGTTGTTTTTGTTTATGTATTCATCTATTCTAGTGAAACTGATGAAGATTTGAATTTTTTGTGTAATTAAAGTTGCAGTAATGTAAATTTTAATTTGTAACTAAAATTGCCGGTGTTTTCAATCTGCTGCAACTTTAATAGTATACTACCAATGTAGATTAACATCCGTATCAATAATTTGTCATAACTTTTTAAAAAGGGTAAAGGAAAACAATGAATGTTTAGGGGAGAGTTAGGGAGAATGAAACTATATTTATAAATATAAAAATTACCTTTGTGCGATTGATGTGAAGTTTTAATCCAACGTTAAAGAAGCACAAATATACAGGTATACTGCAGACACGTGTTTCGAGGCTACAAGGAACCCCTTTTTCAATGCATGAAGTGTGAGCTTTAGGATGAAGAATCATCCGATAAAAGATCCGACTTTTATCGGATGATTCTTCATCCTAAAGCTCATACTTCATGCATTGAAAAGGGGGTTCCTTGTAGCCCCGAAACACGTGTCTGCAGTATACCTGTTTGTGCTTCTTTAACGTTGGATTAAAACTTCACATTTATGTGAAGTTTCTTTTTACGCTTAATAAATATTTTGTAACTTCTAAAAGCAACCCACTCGCAAAAATCTCTTCCGCGTAAACTATTTTGTATCATTTTTCGTTGATACAAATTCTGTACAAAATGGAAACCGTTTGGAATCTCATTTTGTTCCATCATCAACTTTCATCACATCTTCAGATTTTATGTGTATTGAAAACGATTCATCCGACTTAAAAATTAAAAAAAAAAAGGCATATCAAAAATACTCAGGAGAAATTTAATTCTACTTGCACACATTATTAATTTTTATTCATTTTTTCTGATATTCCATTTTAGAAGTTAGGGGGTCGATTTACTTAAGAGTCTATCTATACGCAAATGGCATTCGAAATAAAATCACATTGTATAATGTTGTTGAACACCCCTCAACTCACGCTGCCATGAGTAAAAAATATAAAAATATTTTTAATTTTTCGTTTAAGCCGATGGAAAAAAAATAAAATAGGAATACATGAAAAATAATTATTTCACACTTAATAATAATAATAAAAAAACTAATATAAAATGACCATAAAATGATGAATATTTTCGCTATAACTCAATCGTTCGCTGCTGCTTGAAAACCAAGCTTAATGTTATTTTGCTCAAAAAACAAGGTTACGACAAAGCAATGATGTGAAAAAAAAGAAAGGAAGAAAAGAAGAATTACACTGCGCATAGCAATGGAGAATGTTCTAAGAACCTTTTTTTAATTATTTATTGTATATGATATTGAAAATTATTAATTTATCTAGTATGACCAAACCACTACATAAGAGAAGTTTTTTGAACCATAAACTTATTTCTGCATTAATATTTAATCAATGGTCACTTTGTTGTGAACTAACAATTTATTTATTTTCAACAATATTTATAAGAAAAGCCTTTTTTAACTGAAAGACGAAAGAAAGCTAGTTAAAATTGCTGAAAATTACTGTTTTTTTTCGTACACACATGAATATAATTTTGAGTGATTACACAATTTGCAAAGATTTTCTCTTGTTACCATTTTCCCTTGCCATTTCATCTTTAGTAATTTGAATTATACTTTCAAATCTATTTTCGGTCTATTTTCATATTGTATTGTTATTTCTATCTTATTCTGTTATTCAATAAAGTAAAAAACAAATTTTCTTTTTAAGATTCAATCATTTTACGAAATTGCTTCGTAATGAAAGAAACGTTAGAGAGAGAGAGAAAAAAAACTCAATTTTTTATAAATGCTAATAAATCTTTACAAAAAATAAAGAAAAGCTTTTCAAGCAAGTCTTCTAACATATAACCATGTTTTATCAATCAAACACTGGTATACTGATTATGTAGAAAAAGAAAGGAAAAGAAAAAATGTATGCGAAGTAACTGTTAAATATTTAACACAAGCATCAGTGTTTTAAATTTAAATTTTAACGTTTTATTTATTTTCCAATTAATTTGTATCATTAAAACATTGGAGATCTTCAGTTGATTCTCCCAGAATAAATTTAAGTGCATGGCAATTTAGAAGTCAAACACATTGTATTGATAATTTCAGCTCTCAGTATCAAGAAATATGACTCAATTTAATTTTTAAAGCAACCATTCAATAATTTTTTGTTTCCTTTAATTTTTCGTAGTTATAAATAGTAAAAGGGGAGTGAAATGAGAAAAAACGCCATCTTACTAGATTTCCATGTCTACATGTATACTATACTGACGAGAAAGCTTTTGAAACTGCTAAAAGTATGCGTTGTACATTTCGCCTTAAATAACTATTTTTCTTGAAAGTTGGGCTCGAGTATAAAAGTCATTATTGTGTTATGTGCGAAACAGTAAAAAAATAAATATTTGAGTAACTAAATTTCCTTTTAACATAACTTTTTCGGTGTTTTTCGACACACGGAAACTTTCTAATATAAATTGATAAAAATATAACATAATAGATTTCTTTCAAGCATCTTTTCTTAACAATTGTTGTGGTATGGTGTTGACGTCAGTCTTGTGAATTCGATAAGTGGAAAGTTTATTTAAATATAGATTTATGACAATTGTTTTGGTGAGCTCTTGACGTTATAATTCAGTGAATAATGCACCCTCTGACCTTTGAAGAGTTATGGTTTGAATAATTTGGAAGAACAATGGATCTTCACAGACATGAATTATTTTGAGAAGTCATGAAAAAACTTTTTGCGTGTGTGGTGCAGGTGTGAAAGCACCCTTTGACCTTCTAATGTTCCTGTTGTGATTGACAATTGCGGAAAATATCGCTGGCTGTAGTTCGATTCTACAAGCTCTCGCTCTCAAGTCATGAATATTCTTAATCGGAAGATGGAATTCTAAATACAAAATGTTGCAACTATCTGTTTTTATCATAACGAATTATTTATTTTTTTCAAGGCATGAAAATACTCCTTGACATTTTTTATCGGAGCAAACTCGTTTTGGAAACGTGAAATATACGAAAACATAAACAGTATCAGGATCAGTTCCATAAAAACAATTTTTGAGATGATGAGTTGGAAAATGGCAGGAAGGAAGACACGTGAATTACTTTGATATTTTCATTATATCGATTTGAGAGCTCTTAGAAGCTGTCCGTAGTTAATGCCACACTTTTTAAAAACAAATTTGTGTAAGTAGGCTGCGAAGATAGCTATTCAAAATGTTGCTGAATTTTCCCTTTTTTTCCCTTAAACAAAATACCAAAATTTTTCGAATAGTAAGTTCAGTAAGTGATTGGCAAAGATAACCAATTAAAATGGTGTTGAAATTTCCTGTTTTTCCATTTTCAAACATCTTGTACTTTTTTGGAAAGTCAGCAGAGTATGTAATCAGCAAAGATAAGAATTTAAAATGTGGCTGAAGTTTCCTTTTGTTTCTTTAATCAAAATGTTACATTTATATATATAAAAAAAAAGTCAGTAATCAGCAATAAATAAGAAAGTCATTTACAATGTCGCAAAATACCAACTTTTTTTTCTTAAATCAGAAACAATTTAAAAAGTATGGAGAATAAGTAATCTGCAATCTCTCACATTTACCGATTTACCCTGCATTACGTATTCTTTTAATAAAAGTAGGAATGTGAACAAATTAATCGTCATTGTCGACATTCTTTAGGAAACAATTTTTCCATGAAAACACATGTGCGAAAAAAGACACATTTTCAAATGCCATGCATGACCTAATTTCCCAATCTTTCTTGAATTATCACATGAAACCTGACGTGTTTACCATTCAGAAAACCGAATAAAAATGCACTACGAGAGTAAGTCTATTTCGAATGAAAAATGTGTCTGGATACTTTTCAGAATCCAGGCAGATAGATCCGTTGCAGCTTTTTTATTTTACGTGATCTCCACAAAAGAGTGTCGGTTGTGTACTCACAGAATAGTGTTTTCCCTTCTGCTTTTAATGCACAAGAGTCAACAGGAGTTTTCACACTCAGTTCTTCCAGCGGGATACGGGTCAGGCGCGCGAAAATGGATTCAGGTGAGGATGGAATGTTGACCGCACGTTCAGCTGGGCCACCTGAGGGTACAAGTCGGCCCACATCGAATACGCCGGGGCCCCTCGGCCTTTTATTCCATGGCGAATTTATTTTCAGAAAGTGTCTGAAACAAGAGGATCTGGAAATAGATTTTTTTTTTTTTTTTTTTTTGAGGATGCGGGGGGAGAAAATGTAGGGTAGGAATGATTTTACGTGGAATGCAATTTTTATGAACGTTGTAGCATCCGACTCTGTGATGGGAATGTCGGAAATATAGGACAGTCTTCAAGTAAAATTGCTTTTAGAGCTTTAAGATGACGATTTATTAGTTTTATTATTATTTCGTGTGTTGTCTTCCTTTCCTTATTTTTACAAAAAGTAGAACACAGCGTTTTCTAAACTTTACACTGAAAAAAAAAAAAAAAGAACTGCAACACTACTAAAAATATCAAGGAAACTGGGATTTCATGAAATTTTCTAGTAACATATGTAGCTTTTCCGTAAGTAATATTGTAACGTCTCTTGTAAATTAAAATACCATGAAACAAGTTATACTTTTGTGTATTGAATACTTCCGTAAAGATATTGGTAAGCTGGAATTTTTAAAGACATACATCGAATTGTTGGGGAGAATTTTTTTACAAGAAACAAAAATCACGATTTTTTTCTAGAGTGGGCCCCAAACCTACCCTAAACGTGAAAAATATTCAATAGTAGTTCACCATTTTAACTTCACTTTAGTCAATTAAAAGCCCCCCCCCCCCTTCCTAGAGTTTTCTTTCTTTCTTTTTTCGCCTATGTATACATATATTGTGTGTTCTATTTCTGCCAGTATTCTTACTTTATACGTTCAGTAATTTCTTTAAGGGACACCTCTTGAAATAATGGACACCTCTATTTAAGGAACATTTTTCGAGTCGCCAGTTCCTTTTCCCTTGTTGAATAGAGACCTACATGCATTTGCCTCGTTGAGGTACACGATGCTTAAGTGACAGTCACAGACAGAGGAAAAATACAACAATCAAGGAATAAATTCATAAGAAATCTAGTGTTTATTGAAATTCAATGGTTCAACTTTTTGTATAAAAATGAATTGGTAACAGTTTATCTTGCAGTAACTTACGTTACACAAAAAGGGAATGACATAACATGAAAATAGGTTCTAAGGCAAATTTCTGCTCTATTACAGCTGATTTCTTGTTTGAAGTATAATTTATCAGTACCTTATAATGCTTAGGAATTTATTTTCATAAATTAAAAAAAAAATATTTCAAAAATTGAGAATTATGGGAATTTTTTACTGGGTAACTTACGTTACAGTAACTGACGTTACAAAATTTTCTTACAACCAAATCTTCATTACAAAAATTAATGAATGAAAATTACAGCTTAGTTTAGATCAAAATATTGAAAATTAACAATTATGAATTGACTTTATAGAAATTTAATACCAAATTCAATGACCAATAAAAAAATATTACATAAGACTTTTAAATGCAAACTAGTCACTGCTATTAACAAATTCAGGTAGGTTCAATTTTCCGAATCACGTTCTCTTTCTCATAATAAATTTCATTTGTCGTTTCTGGCCATTTATAATAGGTTCCAACAACAGCCATTACTTTTACTTTAAAATCGTTTTCTGTAATAATCGTCACAACTCAAGGATATAATGTATTTTCTCACACACCATTCACCGGCTTTTATCTCTGTTTTTTCTTCTTGTTCCTTGAAATACTTAACTAAACGAAACCCCACAGCTTGTCCATTTCTAGTTCTTAAATGTTGATTGTCAATGTGCGGATTTTCAGAAAATAGTTTTGATAAATTTTGCTTTTTCAAATACATTTCAATGCTATCAAGAGTGACTTTTATTCATAAGTCTGTAATACGACCCACATGACTTTTCATGTACCCCTTTTACAGCGCATCTTTCTGCAGAGTTCAGTGGCATTTTAATGCAGAATAAAATATATTTCAATTGAAAGAATAAAATATTTTTACATTTGTTTTTTCCAAAACATATTTCAAAACTTTAAAGCATAACAGAAGTCATTTTTTAATAATTTATAGTAAATTACCTCTTAAATATTCAGAATGCATATTGTTTAGAGATAATTAATATCTTAAAAGCCAAAAAGAAACATGTAATTTATAATGGAGGTGTATTGTAATCTTATTAACAAATAGAGACATTTTAAGAAATATGATTAATTTAAATATATTAAATACAGTACATTTAAAAGAATTCTTGAATAAATTACTCCTACTAACCACATAAGTTTTATTTAACAATTTACTTTCTTTATAAACACAAGTATTTAAGTTCTACTTAGATAACTTACATTACCTGCATATGTCGGTAACTTACGTTGCACGTTTTGATTGTAGCATAAAAAATTAAATAAACAATATTAAAAAAAAACTTTAACTATTTGCTTAACACACACTTATAAGATAGAAAATATAGCATTGCTAACATTGCATTGCCCTGTCTTTATGCACAACATGAAATTTAACATGTTTTTAGTAACTTACGTTACATAGAACTAGGCATTTTTGAAGTTTACATAAATCACTTAATTTAAGTAAAAACATTCGTTTTAGCAATTCACAATGTTGAATTAAAGTGTAATAATCAATATTGTTCTTTTAAAACAGTTATCTAAAGAAAAAAAATTGAAACTTACCAACGTTCAAAGATTAATCGTTTGCTTTACCAAAAGTTAAATATTCCATTTCCAACTTCAAAGTCCTGCCAAAACTAAAAATACTACATTCTCGAAAAAAAATTAGTATAAATAATAAACTTGTAACATTTTTAAACCAAAAAAATATGCAAAACAGACGCATTGCTGAGATTTGATTTTTCCAACGCTTTTCCACACATGCATGGAATTGCCCATATGTATTCTAAACTTCTTGCTGAGACTCCTACATTCATACTTTTCCTTCTCAGCAATTTGTTACATAATGACCCTATGACAAGATTTGTATTTAAAAAAAAATGAAACGCCATTGCATTGTTATTTATGTTGCAAAACATTACCCCCAGGTAGCACAGATAACCTTTAAACGTTTTATAAACGTTTTTAAGCGGTTGTTACAACGTTAATAACCATTTTACAACCTTTAAAAAACGCAGTGTGCCACTTGGGACATATTGCAAGACAAGAACTAAATCCTTGTAACAAATTATTTCAAAATAAAATTTCTATAAGTTATAAAACTTCGATACAGCTAAATCTTTGATTAAACTTTAATGTTTAAAACTTTTTACGAAGTTTGTTTAGTATTGAATCTTAAATATTAATAGTTTTTACTAACTTTAACATTATATTGAGTTAACACACTGCTTGCATTAACTAAAATACCTCTGAAGAAGGGACATCTCTATTAGGAACAAAATGTCAAGTCCCTTGAGAGTTTCAATCGTATTTCATGATTTAACTTGTTGGGGGAATTGTGGAGCAAAGTGAAATTTTAAAATGTTTTCACGGTTTGCAGTGCCTTCTATCTAGCAATATTTTAGCTATATTCTTCAAGATATAGTTGATTCCCGTCAAAAAATAAACAGCTCTAGAGACAAAGGAAAATTATAGTTCATTTCCACACACAGTTTGACACACATATTGTAATATTTTTGCAATTTATCAAAAACATTTCTTATTATAAAATTATAAACCATTTTACATTTTCATTTAAAGCATTAATTGAGGTCTACTGATCTTCAGTGAAGTACCTATTTAGGGAATATTATGCATGCTTTTGAATTTAAAAGATTCGATAGAATTTGTCTAGGGCAGACGGGGTAAGTGAATGTGGCAAAAGAGAAAAAGCTTATTTTGTTTTTTTTTTTATTCGTTTTCTTATACAGTAACTTACGCTCGTTTACATTCCTTCACTTTATTTATTCACTTATTTTTTCATTTATTCACTATTTTATTTATTCGTTTTTTTCTCATGAGTTAGTTAATTAATTTAGTTTTTTATTCGTTCATTGTTTCGTTATTTATTGATGAAAAATATTTGAAATAACCAACTAGAAAATATTTTATTAGAAAAATACTTCATTTTTCACTTTACGTCATACAAAAAAACAACAAATAAACTTTGCAATTTTTCTTTTTTAGGCGCAAGTTTACTGCCAAAAATTAAAAATTGATCTTTCATATTGCGAGTTTTTTTTTTTTTTTTTCATTTAATA
Source organism: Uloborus plumipes (assembly GCA_038373865.1). Taxonomy (NCBI): domain Eukaryota; kingdom Metazoa; phylum Arthropoda; class Arachnida; order Araneae; family Uloboridae; genus Uloborus; species Uloborus plumipes. The sequence continues at coordinate 27,271 of JAXGGA010003682.1, read as the reverse complement.
CATTGATCCCTTTTAATGTACTATAATATTCAAAGTAAACTTTCGATTCGTTGATTTTGAAAAACGTAAGTTATCTTAAGTGTTTCACTTTTGCCCACATTCCCATACTTCTCCCAATTTTTCCAAAATTCCAACATCGCCAAAGCAGGATTCATTAAATTTATTATTTAAGAACTTTGCCTTGTGTTTTTACGTTCACAAAACACACAGAAAATGTTTACTTTATCAGAAACTAAACTTCTGTCTTCAACAAAATCAAAAGAATCGGCAGATCTTAGGATGCTGGATGCTGTCCTTTTGAAAGTGCACTGCTCCTTGGATGAAGAAGATCAAGTTTCTAAGCAAGCGTGACGGCCGACTGGCGACACGCCGGCCGGATGGAAGACCGAGACGACCCCCCCCCCTCCCCGGATATTGGACGGAAGCTTTTAGGTCCTCTTTCTGTCGGCGGTATCACGTTTACAGGATTCACTAACAAGGACATTTTTGACAGGAACCACAAGCTCCCACCATCTGTTTGTTGGTCCATTAACGCTAGAACGGAACTTGCAATAACGAAGCTCAGAAGTTGTTAGTTGAAACTTACACCGTAGCAAATATTTTCTACGAAATATTTAGCTAGAAATGTAAACAATAATTATTATTTGCTTTCACTGAAACGAACCTTGAAGGTAACTTCACGTGAACTGCGAAACTATATCAGCTGCTCTAAGCGGACACCACCAATCGTCTAAAAATTCGGTGAAGCCAGAAAACAGGATGTTTGGTTGTTTTGAAATTAAATTTTGATTCCCTTCGTAAATTTAACAAGAAGTTCTGTCAAGAAATAAACGAGCCTACTTTCCCGTACATCGACATCAGCTTTCTAGCATCTGATCAATATTCTCTTGATTATCTGAGACTGAAAATTATGTCAAACATACCTTTTTAGCACTGAACGCCGATTTCTAAAAACCAGGGCTGCGGAATCGGAGTCGAAGAGTCGGAGTCGGACTGATTTTGGACCAAAGGAGTCGGAGTCGCTGAAAAACATGTCGACTCCGACCACCTCCGATTTGGATGAAATTTTATGGAAGCGAAAACATATCTTTGAAACTAACAGATTCAAATTTTCAGCGTCCAATATCCAAATCCTAAGCATCTAGGACCATTAAAAAGGGCTTCAAAATGGCAGGTCTACTTTGTGAAACGAATTGCTATGTTTGGGCTTATGTAAGTGAATAAAAAATATTTGCAGCAAAAATGCAATGTGTTAAAATAAAGTTTGGCCATTTAACACGAAAAGAATTCGTTTTGTACGGGATCAAATGACAAGAGCCGGCACTTGTCTTTTGCTCGGGAGAAAATGGACTTTTTGGGAGGTCACAGTGACCTCCGAGAATTGAGGTAAATGTGGTGAAGTTACCTGCGAGAGTTCTCGAGAAAATTGAACTTTTTGAGAGGTCACAATGACCTCCCATGACCTCCAACTGGGATACCCCAGCTTGCTATACCCCCCCTTAAAGTGAGTCCAGCTGGCTACGACCATGAATAAAAATGAAACTTTTAAAAATGGACTTAAGATTTTAACCTTTGTTTAGGGTTTTTCCCTCTTCACATTTGGGTAAAAAAAAAAAATAATAATAAAAAAAAAAGCAGGAGTCGGGAGTCGGAGTCGGAAATTTTAAAATCCCGGAATTGGAATCGAAGTCGACCATTTTTCCTCCGACTCCGCAGCCCTGCTAAAAACAGAATATACCCCTCTCATCAGATGAAATAGACACGTAAAAAGAAAAAAACGAATAAATAAAATTTTGTAGCACCTTTTAAAGAATGCAACTGTTATCAGTTCTTCAGTAAAAAAATTCCTCAATCGTTTTCAAAAAAAATAAATAAATAAAAATAAATAAATAAATAAAAGTACAAAGCACATCAAAACACATTTTATCAAAAAAAGAAGAAAAAAAAAAACCTCGTTCGTTAATAAAATGTTTCGAATTTCATTTTCAATCCGTTGGCAGTTGTTAAATATAAATAAACAATAAAATGCTCTCGTGAATGAAAAATGTTTGTTGCAAGAAAAAAAAATCGTCTGCCAAATAAATAAATAAATAAATAAAATAAAACAAATAAATAAATAAACAGCAAATCGTCTGCACAGTCGGTCATTTTTTTTCTGAGCCTGCATTTCTGCCATGTTAGAGGAGTCGGATTCGGAATCAGAGTCTTCACAGCAGATTATTCCGAAAAATACTTTACATACATTATTTATTAAAACCATTTGCTAACAAAGTTAGTTTGTAGGAAATCCGCCTTTAGGATCTACACCTAAATTTCCTCGTAGGTGCTAATGCTGTTTTTTTGAACGGTTCAAAATTGAACGAAAAATGGTTCAAATCGAAAAATGAAGTATGGGAATGAGGTGTCCTCGACGAGATCTTTCCAAAAAAAAAACAGGCAGACCGACACACAAAAACCCCATTTAATTTTGCGATATCGTTTTAATTTTTTTATTTCTTTTTGATTACTTTTTGGACTATGGGATATTTTTAAGATGCATTAAGCCAATACTTTTGGGCTTTGGGATAATTTTAAGATGCATTAAGCCAATTTTAATGCTTTTTTGTCTTTCATTTACTTTAACGGGAAAGTAGGCTAAAAACAGATGAAATAAAAATGTGGAATATGCGTTTTTTAACAAGCCATGTTTGAGTGAAAATGCAAATTAAGCACTGTGTACTGGATACCCGATTTGTCTGATAATACTAAAGGAGTCTAATTTTCCTTATATAGAATAATATATATCTATTTTAATGCGCTCCTTTCATCGTTTCATTTATTTTCCTTTTCTTTTCACAGAAATTTTCTGCCCGCCTGCACTGAAAATATCATGATGCTTATATCAATCTAAAATTAAAAAAAAAATAATAATAAATAAATAAAAAAATATATAGATAGATAAACCAAACTGATGGAAATAAATGAAAGGGATGATGATAAGTTTACTACAATACTGATTTCGCAGCATTAGTTTCAATGCTGATTTTTGTTCTCAAACAGTACATCAATTAACTATATTTGAGTCAGTAAAAAATTGAATAAAAAATTATAAAAAAGTTATAAAAAAATGCATTAGTGGTTTTTAACTTGTTTTAAATTTTGGTTTTTGCCTCAGCAGAACTGTACACTAATAAAATAAAATTCTCAAAACGATAGGTGATTTTTCAAAAATAATATGAACAATAACGACCAAAAATATATTACACTGATAACTGCTTCCATATTAGCGCATATACAGTCGACGCTCGTTATAACGACCACTCGTTATAAAGACTGTCCAATACAACGACTGGTGGGAAAAACCCAACTTCATCACAATATACTCTATTTTCTACCTCTTACAGCGACCACTCGTTACAAAGACCTTTTTCTGGGGGACGGAGATGGTCGTTATATCGAGCGTCGACTGTATATAGGACTGCATTATTAATAAATGCGTACGAAATTGAACGTTGTGGGTAATTTCTTTTCTAAGTACTTCACACCAACAAGGATCATGCTATCTATTAACGTTAAACAAGTTCCTGTCATGATTATCATGCTGTCTAACTTTGTAAAATGTGTACCGCGAAAACGAAAATTAACTCTGATAATTTTTTGTAATTGGCAGCTCAATCTTTTAAGAAATCCTATCCTGTCATAATAATCTAACATATTTTTTTTCATCTCGCTGATAGTTCATTGCGACTCTAAATCTTAATCTGTGTTCCATTAGCTTTTGTTGAGGATTCGTTAACTAGCAACCACCAAGGATATTCAAGCAGCATGGTAGCTGCGACATATTTTTTCCCTTTGTGTCCAAAAAAAAAAGTGCAACTTCCTTAAATGGCACAATGTGCTTTATCTCTTCTTCCGGTTTCCCACGTCCATTCTACGCACTCTTCGGAATAGTTTAAGTCCTAATGATGTGATGAACTGAACATTTACCGAAGCTAAATATACTATCGCCACATTGTGTGTGTGTCAGTTTATTTTGATGACATTGAGAGCTTCCGAAACTACTTAATTGTTTACATTTGGGCCTGGTGGGCCATGTACAAGAAAGATATATAGGACACTAGCTGACCCGGCCACGCGTTGCTGTGGCTAAGGTAGGGTCACCTGGGGTAATTCCTGGTCAAAAGGCATTAACATCCAATTATCACAAAATCTATCTAAGTTAGAGTTACAAATTTTGGTATGGAGGAAGCACATTGGGATGTCCATCGAATAAAATATTCATGCTATCAACAATACATAATGAACTTGAATAATTGTCGTTAATTAGTGACCAGGAATTACCCCAGAGATGGGGTAATTCCTGGCCACTTAAGGGGCAATTATTGGTCACTCACATGATTGATGCAAATACATATATTTTGTAAGCACATTATTAATACAAGTTATTAAACTAATTAGATAAAGAATTTATTTATATATATAGCTAATTAAACACTGTATTTAGTTTTTTTAAGGAAGAATGCAATTTTTTTTCAACATAATATCTTTACTTAATAAAACTTAGCCAAAATACTTTTTGTACACTTTGTATGCAATAGCTACAACTTTTATATCTGTTGTGAATGAATCTTCACCTACCAAATAAATAGGTTCATAAAAAATATGGTGCACATGCACCATACACACTGAGCACATGCTTCTGTCTGTTATGAACAGGTTAAGGTGAACAGTTAAGTGAATAGTACAATGCAGTTACAGTTTAGCATTTTTCTTAGTATAATTAAGAATAATTATTAAAATTTATAAACTAATTGAATGAAATTTAACAAAGCAAAATTCAGTATATTGTATACTTATCATTAACAGATAAGAATGTTACATTGCGGTTACAGTTAACTTTGCAGTTAAGGCTCACAGAGTTACATATAGTTTAAATCAATGACATATGTCAATAATAGGCGAAATAATAATTCATAAATATTAAAAAAAGGACTGACCAGGAATTACCCCACTGACCAAGAATTACCCCAGTAACCAGGGGCATTATTTGGAGCCTTCCTGCAAATGATTTAAAACAATAATGGTAAATCCAAAACTATTTTTCAGTAACTGACATAGTACCTAATTCAAAAAAAGAGAAAAAAGAAAAATATTCAGAAGTTTGAGTTTAATCACGATCTTTGTAAAAATGTATCAAAACTAAGGCCAATCTTGTTTTACGAAATTTAACAAGCGATTTTAAAAATATTTTTTTTTCAAACTAAATACACAGTCAACTCATAATTAAGTAATGAATTACAATGAAGATAGTTCAGAGTACCTCTGCGATTTTTTTCATTTTGCTGAAGGATTATTAAGACATAAAAAGGACTGTGACGAGGAATTACCCCAGAAACTTGCTGACCAGGAATTGCCCCGGGTGACCCTATTGTATAACTTAAAAACCCGAAAAGGTACGATATTTACGAAACAGTCGAATTTTGAATCGCAAACTATGAGGTGTATATCTATGTTACAAAGCAATGTGACGGTAAAAATTGTGCGTTTAGAAATAATTTTAATCTTCGTACCATAAAACAGTACATTTTCCCTCCTAAGAATTTGTTTTTTGAATAGTAAATACCAAATATATTGTTGAACGATAATTTGGAAATTTATTGCTGCAGATGGATACGCTTAGCAAATACAATTCTGAATTAAATCACTAAAAATTTAAATATTACATAGGTAAAAGATCACACCATGCAGTGAGCCTTTCTTTGTCTAAATACACCTGACAGTGGCGTACGCAGACAAATCATTTCAGGGGGGCTGAGCCGATACTTTTTAAGAGGAGGGGCGGGGCACCTCATGAAATGTAGCTAAGAAAAGTAAATGTTTCAATATTCTGATATCAGTGCTAATTTCATATGACAAAAATACATCATATAAAAATATTTTTTTGTCATTATTATTGTTGAGAAGTAAAGCGTTTTGATGAAAATAGAAAATGATAAGATTGAAAATTAAAAAATTTTCTTTATTGAAGAAGGTGTTTCTTTTCTTAACCAAGTGCATGCAATCTTTTTGCAAATTTGAGCTTTAATAACATTAATTTTGCCATTTATTTTACTGTATTTTTAATATCGGGTTTCAATTACACATTTCTTGAAATTTATTGAAGAGAATTAGATGAATGAACAATCATTAATCGGTATTTCTGAAACATATTTGGAATAAATGTCAATAAAATTGAATTATAAAAAAACTGTACACGTCACATACAGTAAAATGGAGAGATAAAAAGGAAAGAAAGGAAGGAATTTACTTTTTTCCTTTCTTTTCATTTTGCCGAATACTTAATTTTCTTTTCAAAAAAAAAAGTTCTCATATCTTTATTTCAGCAAGAAAACTAATATAAATGAATTAATAAATAAACGATTTCAGCTTAAATTTTTAAAATTTGATTGGAAAATTTCGGAGGGGGCTGCAGCCCTATCAGCCCACCCCCTGAGTACGCCACTGACACCTGACATAAAAATCACTAAACAATATGAATATTTTATAACTCAAAGCTCGAAAAAGGTATGATATTTTTCACTAAAATAATTTTCCTAAAAAAATATTTATACCTAAACATGAGTGAAAAATATTTTTAAAACATACAAAATAGCATATGTTAAGTATCTAAACTGCTTTAATAAATTGAATTAAGGAAAGGAGAAGTAAGCAAATAATACTTTTCCGAATATTGCTTTAATAATACTTACACGCACAATTTAAATTAAGAGAATCGGGACGAATATGCCAGAAACCGATTCGACATCCTTGATCGTTCGTTACCACTATTGCTTTTTGCTTCCGAAGCAACTGACAACCCAGCAGCAGATTTTATCTTATAGAAGCCAAGAATACAGAAAAGCTGGTAGCTAAATAGATAATTTGCAATAAAAAATATATTGCGGTCCTAAATTGAGATAAAAACTATCCTATCATTTAAGTTGGACCAAACTGAAACAGCGTGCAAAATTTGGTTAAAATCGGTTCAGTAGCTGAGGAGTCCATTGGCCACAAACACAGGGACACGTAATTTTTACTTTCTTCTATATCTAATATATAGAAGAAAGTATTGGTTTCGTGAAAATTTTCGAATGTCGAATTTTGACGGATTTGCACGTTTTGAGGTGCTCTGAGTCCATTTCGACCATTTTTGGAAAATGTCTGTCTGTCTGTGTGTGTGTGAGTCTGTATGTGTGTGACCAGTTTTTGTGGCCGCGCTAGAGCAAAAACTACTGAATGAAATCGAACAAAAATTTTTGCACATATGTACCACCATGTGAACTGGTGCACCTGACTTTTTTTAGCGAATTCCTCCAAGGGGGGTGGAGCAATCGCACGTGTTCTGCGCGGGGGTGATTGCTATATCTCAGGAAGTAACCGGCGGAATCAAACGAAAATTGGTCCATAGGTAGATCCTACTGAGTACAGGTGCTGATTCAATTTGTTTGTCAATATCTCCAAGGGGGGTGGAGCAATCGCACGTGTTCTGCGCATGGGTGATTGCTATATCTCCGGAAGTAACCGGCGGAATCAAACGAAAATTGGTCCATAGGTAGACCCTACCGAGTACAGGTGCTGATTTAATTTGCGTGTCAGTATCTTGAAGGGGGGTGGAGCAATCGCACGTGTTCTGCGCGGGGGTGATTGCTATATCTCAGGAAGTAACAGGCGGAATCAAGCGAAAATTGGTCCATAGGTAGACCCTATTGAGTACAATCGCTGATTCAATTTGTGTGTCAATATCTCAAAGGGGGGTTGAGCAATCAAAAGTGCTTATTTTGTCATTGCACCTACTGTATCTCGAGAAATATTGCTGAGATTTGAATGAAATTTGGAATAACACTAACCCAATAAGGAAGCAAGCATCGATTAAATTTTGGTTCCAATCGCCCTAGGGGGAGGGGGGGGGGTGATTTTTGCGCTTAGTCAACAATGCGAAAAATCAATTCATTAAAAATCGCTTTCACGCTATTTAATTATCAAAACAGCTGAAAACTTTCAATGATTTGAAATTTTTAACTGTTGCCAATTTCTTTTTACTAACAAATAAAATGTTTGCAATTAATCTAAACAAGGCTTTTGCAATGATTTCCAATTTCGCTCATTGATTTTGCATTTGCAGGGTTATTACGATAATCGGGAAATTGGAGCTGTTTCCAATTATTCGGGCGAGTACGTATTTTATTTTGTAACTGGAATTCATAAGATAGATATAGAAGAAAGTTTCGTGACGGCCACGACAGCTAGTTATATATTAAGATAAGCTCTACCTCTTCAAAATACAAAGGAGAAAATACAAAGGAATCACCACAACCCTTATCGATGGTGACAAATATTGTTTTTACTGATCACGAACTTGCATATGTGATTTTGAAGGGGAGCTTAAGACATTTTTCAGTTTTAAAGACTTAAATTTAAATGATTTTTACTTTTTTTCCATTGTTTCTCTGCTAACTTTCTTAGTTATTTCAATTATGACTTTTCGAATCTGCTGACCTCCTTTTGATATTTTTAGAAATTAATTCCCTTCTTATGACGGGGATTTTGAACCTCTCTTGTCCTTGCTACTATGTGATTTTTATGTACTGTTGGATATATTTTACAGCAACTAATGACGCTTAAGAACGTTATGCTTTTAGCAATGTTATGAGAGGATTTGTATTTTTATTGGAAGGTTGCAATATTTCAGCACAGAATGTGAAAGTACAGTATGAAAGTAATTTCAGTATAGAAAAAAATTACGTTAAAATTTTAAAGTTAAGTATTTCAATTTTTATAACCGTTAGTCATCAATAGCTTTTGCTGAAATGTTTTGAAACTTATTTATACAGTTTAGCTTACAAATTGCTAGTGCTAATATCTAGAGGGGAGTTCGAGCCTCTTCTGGCCCTGTATGGGCTCACATGTAATAGTCCAGGATCTGACAGCACTTCTGAAGGAATGTTTGAGTAGGGGGAATTTTTTTTCAAAAATGTTTAGCAGGTGCCCTAGGAAGTATTTTGGACTCGGGTGGACATCCGCCACCTGGTGCATTTTTTTGCTATGACGTCATCAAAGATGGCGGCCATTTTGGTTCTCATAAATGCTAAAAAATGCCCAGCACTTGTGCAGGAAATTTAAAATTTGAGAATTTCTTTTCAAAAATGTTCAGTAGGCGTCCTAGAAAGAATTTTAGACTCGGGTGGACACCCGCCTCCTTTTAAATTTTCCGGTTATGACGTCATCAAAGATGGTCGCCGCTCGATCCTATAAATGCTCATATCTATGTTGATACTTGACCGATTTGCATGAAAATTGCAATTTTTTTACTAATTTGTCTGATGCTTATTTATCTTTTAGCTGCACTGTTAGAAATTTACTCAAAAATGAAAATTTAAAATCAATTTATTTATTTATTTTTATTTTCAACTACCATAACTTAACCATAAAAAATGGTATTAACCCTTTATTTGTGCGAGAAACTGCTAACTTTCCTCTGCTTGCATTCCAAAAGATACAACCGTATTACAAATCAGTAAAACGTCCTGCTGTCCAAGCGATAGCAACGAAAATTTAAATTTATATAAAATAGACATGAATAAGACAAAATACGAAAATTCCGACATGTTGTAGCAGTTAAGGAGAAGTACTTGATCTCTTTATCACAGTTCCGAATTTATTGTTGATTATGATTTTTCTTCTCCAAAAAAACATTCGAAGAACCGTCTTTACTATCCTGTAGTGCTAAAGGTACAATGTGCAAAAATATTGTCTCAATTAATGGTGCGTGGCACTCGTTGCACTAGAAGGTGGCAAATTCTCAAGGCCAATATTCTTCACGTGATCATACGCTGTAATTCTTAGTTCATCTAAAAATTTACATAATGACCCTTTTCGCATTACCTGCACTACGTATTCTTTTGCTGATTCGCGAATTTTTTCTACGTATACCAGTCGGATGATATACCAATTTTCTCCAAATATTTCGTACAAACATAATGAAGAGCTGTTTTTTTAGTGTAAAATGTACTCCAGTAGTTTGATCCAGATATTGCGTGGATGGTTGGTAGGTTTTCATCTTTGTTTCGGTGAGTATTATAAGCAGACAAAAGTCTCGTAGAATTCATAACTCAAGTGTACCTCTAAAGTTCCTAAACACCAAATCGCTGAATAAGAGTATACCTGGGAAATAAAGCTAACACCATTAGTCTCGAAGTCTGCTTCCTCTGCTATCAAGCAATTTATTATGTCCAGGTCTTTCCACGCTGTAAGATCAGTTTGTTTCCTGATGATGCCCAAAAGTTGTTGATTAGGATAGGCAGAGTAGCATCTTGAGAGATTTTATTGACGCGTACAAAAATACTGCTACCTTGTTTCTACGCTTTCGGACTTTTTAGGAGAAAATTTGCTCTAATTGTAAAAAATATTATACTCTTCCACAGCACCTAGTGATGCTCCCAATATATGATTTAAATAATAATAATAATTAAAAAAAACAGTTACTACTTCGTCAAAGTTTTTTTTTATTTGTCATAGCCTTTCGTACAAAAAAGTTCACTAAAAACAGGACTTTTTATCAGACAAGGTTTCTTCTCTTATGTTGCCATAAGATTTTTCTAGCTCTTTTTACAATGCACCTATTTGTAATCTTAACATAAACTCTTGTTCATTAGCAATGAACAGTTTTCAGATGGTTCATACTGAAAGAGCTCTTCCACGTCAGAGGAACGAACTAAAAGTTTTCGCATCATGATGTGTGGCTGACTGTTTGACTTCTTTTTACCGGCTTTCCTTGTGGTAGTACAAGCATTTTGTGTTTTGTTGCAAGGAAATACTGGCAATATGGCCTTAAGAATTTAGCTTGAGCGATCTTGACTCTTTTTCCCTTGTATTAAGCTCAGTCACCAGTATTAAAAAAGTTTTATATATTTTTCATTGTATCTTGTGAAGCCAGTACGTTTGTTGGTTGCTTCACAAGATACAATGAAAAATCTGTAAAACTTTTTTAATACCGGTGACTGTACTTAACACGATACAAGAGGAAGAGAGTCACGATAGCTCAAGCTCCATTCTTAAAGCCATATTGCCAGTATTTCCTTGCAACAAAACACAAAATGCTTGTACTACCATAAGGAAAGCCAGTAAAAAGAAGTCAAACAGTCAGCCTCACATCATGATACGAAAACTTTTAGTTCGTTCCTCTAACGTGGAAGAGCTCTTTCAGTATGAACCATCTGAAAACTGTTCATTGTTAAATGAACAAGAGTTTATGTTAAGATTACAAATAGGTGCATTGTAAAAAGAGCTAGAAAAATCTTATGGCAACACAAGAGAAGAAACCTTGTTTGATGAAAAGTCCTGTTATATAGTGAACTTTTTTGCACGAAAGGCTATGACAAATAAAAACAAACCCTTGAAAGTAATAACTATTTTTTATTATTATTATTATTTAAATCATATATTGGGAGCATCACAAAGTGCTGTGGAAGAGCATAATATTTTTTACAATTAGAGCAAATTTTCCCCTAAAGAATCCGAACGCTTAGAAACAAGGTAAGCAGTATTTTTATACATGTCATTAAAATCTCTCAAGATGCTACTCTGCCTATCCTAATCAACAACTTTTGGGCATTATCAGGAATTGGGCATCATTATAATTTGCTTGACAGCAGAGGAAGCAGCGGAACTTTAGGGGTACACTGGAGTTATGGATTCTACGAGACTTTTGTTTGCTCATAATACTCACCGAAACAAAGATGAAAACCTACCAACCATCCACGCAATATCTGGATCAAACTACTGGAGTACATTTTACACTAAAAAAAACAGCTCTTCATTATGTTTGTACGAAATATTTGGAGAAAATTGGTATATCATCCGACTGGAATACGTAGAAAAAATTCGCGAATCAGCAAAAGAATACGTTGTGCAGGTAATACGAAAAGGATCATTATGTAAATTTTTAGATGAACTAAGAATTACAGCGTATGATCACGTGAAGAATATTGGCCTTGAGAATTTGCCACCTTCTAGTGCAACGAGTGCCACGCACCATTAATTGAGACAATATTTTTGCACATTGTACCTTTAGCACTACAGGATAGTAAAGACGGTTCTTCGAATGTTAGGAAGAAAAATCATAATCAACAATAAATTCGGAACTGTGATAAAGAGATCAAGTACTTCTCCGTAACTGCTACAACATGTCGGAATTTTCGTATTTTGTCTCATTCATATCTATTTTATATAAATTTAAATTTACTGATTTGTAATACGGTTGTATCTTTTGGCATGCAAGCAGAGGAGAGTTAGCAGTTTCTCGCACAAATAAAGGGTTAATACCATTTTTTATGGTTAAGTTATGGTAGTTGAAAATAAAAATCAATAAATAAATTGATTTTAAATTTTCATTTTTGAGTAAATTTCTAACAGTGCAGTTAAAAAACAATTAAGCATCAGACAAATTAGTAAAAAAATTGTAATTTTCATGCAAATCGGTCAAATATCATATAGATATGAGCATGTATACGATCGAGCGGCGGCCATCTTTGATGACGTCATAACCGGAAGATTTAAGAGGAGGCGGGTGTCCACCCGAGTCTAAAATTCTTTCTAGGACACCTACTGAACATTTTTGAAAAGAAATTCTCAAATTTTAAATTTTCTGCACAAGTGCTGGGCATTTTTTAGCATTTATGAGAACCAAAATGGCCGCCATCTTTGATGACGTCATAGCAAAAAAATGCACCAGGTGGCGGATGTCCACCCGAGTCCAAAATACTTCCTAGGGCACCTGCTAAACATTTTTGAAAAAAAATTCCCCCTACTCAAACATTCCTACAGAAGTGCTGTCAGATCCTGGACTATAACCGATTGTCTTAAATACTTTAAATATTTTTCTTATAAACAAATGGCTTAAGGTTGCGTTGCAATGCAAAATTTATCTCCAAGAGTGCTCCCCAGGGTGATGGCGCACTCTATCACTACCCTCAGATAGTACGAAAACCCCAAAAATTAGATCACCACCCCAAATATATATTTTACAGTCTACGCCATGATACCTAACCATTCGCTGTCCCCTTTCGTTTTTATACCCTCTCTTCTATTATTTTCATATTCTGGCACCACTTTCTTCTTGATCCTCCCCCCCCTCCCGAACAGTTTTTAATGGCTTAAAATATTTTTCAAAACATGTTTATCCGATGTATTCTTTAAAAAATCTACGAAGTTCAGCTAAGTTCATGATAAAAGGAACGTCAAATTTCTTTTTATCGAATAAAACGTAGACATTTTATTACAGCAATTAAACCTTAATTACTAATAATAGAAAGTAGTCGAAATAAAACCCCATGGCTTCTCATCCTACTACTATAATGGTTAAAAATATCAGCTACAAAGCTGTCGATGCCACTCAAGTTTCGTATTGAATAATAATAATTCATGCTTCAGCGACTGCATAAACATTTCTCACTGGGATCGCTTTCTTCATGTTACGTAGCCTGGACAACTATCTTCTTAATATACAGACAACCAAACGAATTTTATCCCCTTCATTAACACAATTAATGAGCCATTAAACCGAACAGACGGAATAACAAAACACGGCAGCAAGTGCAAAGCGAAATCTAAAAGCATTTAAAAGTTCCATTTTATTTTATGAGCGGGTTGATATTCAACTCACAGAACAAAGACATAAAATGAAGAATTAAGGTTAGGAGAATGGCCGGGAAAACAATGGAGTAATATTCGTTAATCTAAGAGATTTTTTTTCGTTTTTTTGTCCCATGTTCCACAAATCAAGCTTGCTGTTTATTTATGTAGATTTTTTTTTAATTTCGGCAACATGTTCCGTTATTGAATACACATATCACATATTGAGTTTTGCGCCTTAACAAGACTTAAAATATATGTAGTATTTCATTTGTTTCAAGATTTGCTTTTTTTAACTGACCTCAAAATTAAACAATGGAATCATATTTTTTTTATTCTTTCAACATACTTTTATAAAATTGGATCTGAAGCGTGGAGAAATCAAAATATCAAAACAAAGGCATTTAAGTAGGATAAGCGAAAATATGTGCTAGTTGGCCAGGACATGTGTTTTCCATTTCATAAATTCCAATGATTGTTCTATATTTTCTTCCTTATGTTTCAGCGTCTTTTAAAGTTGAACAAAATTCTAGTAAGAACAATCTTAGACTAATAAATACTCTAGGGAAAACAATAAATGCACTGAGTAAAAACATTTGCTTTTGAATTTAATAAATATTTCTAGAATCAATATTCCTTACAACTCAACCAAAATCTTAATATGCTAGTCGAAAATTTCTGAAATTTCTCTCACGCTGTATATCCCTCACAAAAATACTAGTTTGAATATTAAAGGCCTGCAGTGCAAAAAGGAATGGTGTACATTTTGAGTCCTGTCGCTCAATAATAGTCCAGCATTGCTAGTGCAATAACAATAACCACAGTAATATCTTTATACCTGGAATTTTAAAATTATTTACTAAGCTATTCACGTACAATTTTTAAGCATTTTTCCAACACAAATGATAAAACCGACCTTATTTTAGCGTAAAGTTGTAGTATTCTTCCATACAAGAGCTTTAGGTTTACAAGAAACCTCTTGTTTCAATGCAGAAAAACGTCGCCTTTAAAAGCAAAACCATAGAACCCAGGAAACTCCGAAACTCATACACGCAATGAGTTTGCAATTTTATGTTTCACTAACGCTGATTCTATTATCCATTTCTTTTCCTTTTTTCTCGAAAATTACAAATTGTTCATTTCTTATTAACACGTTTTTATTGGTTTCACATGTGGGTTTGTCTGTTTGTTTATTTGTATGTATGTATGTAACTCTGAATAAAAGATAAAATTCACGTTCTTTATGAACATAAAAGTAATACACATTTAATACCATTACTAGCTGCGTAGCCCGGCGTTGCACGGGCTGTAATGTAGTGAAGGCAGTTTGAGAAAACTACTCGCCACCAAGGCGGCTCGCCTTTAAAGAAATGAGGAAAGTTTAAACAGTTTACTCGCCGTCAAGGCGGCTCGCCTTTACAGTAGCGAGGAAAGTTTCAATTCACTACTCGCCGCCAAGGCGGCTCGCCTTTAAAGTACCAAGGAAAAGTTTAATAAACTACTCCCCGCTAAAGCGGCTCGCTAAAAAGCTTTCCTGCATCAAAGAATCAATCGAATTATTTGCACATGCTTCCTCAAAAATAAAGACGATGTCAAGTAGCGCATACTTAGCACTCTCCCTAAATTACAAATAAAATTCCTTTCCAAAAACAATTATTTCCAAACCGCTTTCTTCCGGTAAAATTAATTGCAAAATTCTAAACGAAAAAGTTCTTTTAATATTTGGATCGCAGCCAAAAAAGTTCCTTCTAAAAACAGCAATTGCAATTTTATTTAAAAACACATTTTCAAAATGGTGCCAGAGAAAAAATATGTCATTAATAGTTAGAATAAAAACAATTGTTAGAACTTTGTTATAACACGTATTCAAAATGACAATGGAAAAAAATAACACTCTTTCATTTTAAAAAGTTCAATTTAGGAGGGATTCAAGTGAAACAGCACTGCGATCGCTTCGAATGCAATCGCTACTGGAAATGAATTACATTATCATCAGCTTAACTTGGCACTGACGTCACTCCGAGCGGAGCCAATAAGAGCTCACAAGCAGTCGGCTATCTCCTCTTATTCGCCAAGTAGGCTGTGACGTTTTATCTAGCTCGTTTTTCATAGGCAAACGTCACGATAAACGTTCTAATGTAATTCATTTCCAGGATCAAGAAACGTTCTAATGTAATTCATTTCCAGTAGCGATTGCAGTTTGCGATAGCCTGTTTCACTTGAATCCCTGCCTAAATTAACGTTTTAATTTAGGGCCGAATTCAAGTGAAACACCATTGCAGTCGCTTCGTGGCGATCGCATATTGCAACCGCTACTGTAAGTCGAATTCAAGTGAATTCGTTTCACTTGAATCCAAATTTTGGAATTTGCGATTGCATTGGTGAGTTGCGATCGTCCGTGTTTTACTTGAATTCCTGCCTTAAAATCGCAACGGAAAGAAATAAATATCTTGGAATTTTAAATAGTTCAATAATTTAATTAACGTTTTAATTCAAAATGGCAACGGTAAGAAAAAATGTCTTGGAAGTTTAATCATTTATTAGGCTTAATCGCTTTAAATTTGAATACTTATTAATTGATATCTTCGCTAATTAAAATCGTATAATCATATAGATTGAAACTAATGAAGCCTGAAAAATTTCCAATCTATCGGTACCTGGTTCGATTTTCAGTTCATTGGCGTTCAGGAGAAATAAGCGTGACATAGATAGATAGAAAGATACTCAGTTTTTAATATAAGTAGACTAGCTGCGTAGCCCGGCGTTGCACGGGCTGTAATGTAGTGAAGGCAGTTTGAGAAAACTACTCGCCACCAAGGCGGCTCGCCTTTAAAGAAATGAGGAAAGTTTAAACAGTTTACTCGCCGTCAAGGCGGCTCGCCTTTACAGTAGCGAGGAAAGTTTCAATTCACTACTCGCCGCCAAGGCGGCTCGCCTTTAAAGTACCAAGGAAAATTTTAATAAACTACTCACCGCTAAAGCGGCTCGCTAAAAAGCTTTCCTGCATCAAAGAATCAATCGAATTATTTGCACATGCTTCCTCAAAAATAAAGACGATGTCAAGTAGCGCGTACTTAGCATTCTCCCTAAATTACAAATAAAATTCCTTTCCAAACCGCTTTCTTCCGGTAAAATTAATTGCAAAAATTCTAAACGAAAGAGTTCTTTTAATATTTGGATCGAAGCCAGAAAAAGTCCCTTCTAAAAACAGCAATTGCAATTTTATTTAAAAACACATTTTCAAAATGGTACCTGAGAAAAAATATGTCATTAATAATCTCCATATATTATTTCTCTAAGCCGAATCCTATACCCGGTCGAAACTCGCTCATTTCTTTATCGAATTCCATGAAAATTTATGATTTTGAAGCTTATCCCGCGGGCTATTGACGAAAATTAGACCCACCCTCTAAAAAGTGTCGATTCGTTTTTTATTCGAACTTCAATTTTTGGGCACAAAATTGACTCTATCTAGCGAAATAATTGTCGTATCGTCTCCATTTTGATTTCATTCGAAAGCTTAAAAAAAATGCGTTCTTTAGAACGTTTCTCCGCTAGCGCCGCGTGACGAGAATCTCGAAAATCCACGTTTAAGCGACTTATAAGCGATTGAAGTTTGAAAAAGTTAAATTTTTTGCTCAAACGTTAAAATCGTTACATTGTTGTTCAAATCAATTTTAAATGCGACATTTCAAGCCAAGGCTTAGCTTGGTAAACCTTAATTGTAACTTTTATGGTTTCAAAATACTATGGTAGTTTTGCGATAACGTTAGTATTTAGTTTAGTAGTAGCCTTGGGTATTTGATTTTAATATAGGGTATTACTTTTGTAGTAGTTGTAAAAGTGAACGTGTCTTTGATCTCTTTGAAAAGTTGTCAGAACGACGGCAGTAGATGGCGATGTTGTGCAAATGAAGCCAATAAAAATTGTCGTATTAAATTTTAAGTTTAGAGGTTTTTTTTTTTTTTTTGCGGAATTCCGCACGGGTCACCTAGTTAGAATAAAAACAATTGTTAGAACTTTGTTATAACACGTATTCAAAATGACAATGAGAAAAATAACTCTTTCATTTTAAAAAGTTCAACTTAATTAACGTTTTAATTCAAAATCGCAACGGAAAGAAATAAATATCTTGGAATTTTAAATAGTTCAATAATTTAATTAACGTTTTAATTCAAAATGGCAACGGTAAGAAAAAATGTCTTGGAAGTTTAATCATTAATTAGGCTTAATCGCTTTAAATTTGACTACTTATTAATTAAACATTCGCTTTAAATTTGACTACTTATGGATCGCAGCCAGAAAAAGTCCCTTCTAAAAACAGCAATTGCAATTTTATTTAAAAACACATTTTCAAAATGGTACCTGAGAAAAAATATGTCATTAATAATTAGAATAAAAACAATTGTTAGAACTTTGTTATAACACGTATTTAAAATGACAATGGAAAAAAATAACTCTTTCATTTTAAAAAGTTTAATTTAATTAACGTTTTAATTTAGGGCCGAATTCAAGTGAAACACCATTGCAGTCGCTTCGAGGCGATCGCATATTGCAACCGCTACTGTAAGTCGAATTCAAGTGAATTCGTTTCACTTGAATCCAAATTTTGGAATTTGCGATTGCATTGGTGAGTTGCGATCGCCAGTGTTTCACTTGAATTCCTGCCTTAAAATCGCAACGGAAAGAAATAAATATCTTGGAATTTTAAATAGTTCAATAATTTAATTAACGTTTTAATTCAAAATGGCAACGGTAAGAAAAAATGTCTTGGAAGTTTAATCATTTATTAGGCTTAATCGCTTTAAACTTGACTACTTATTAATTGATATCTTCGCTAATTAAAATCGTATAATTATATAAATTGAAACTAATGAAGCCTGAAAAATTACCTATCTATCGGTACCTGGTTCGACTTTCAGTTCATTGGCGTTCAGGAGAAAGAAGCGTGACATAGATAGATAGTTAGAAAGAAAGATAGAAAGAAAGAAAGAAAGAAAGAAAGATAGATACTCGGTTTTTAATATAAGTAGATGATTAATACTAAAGGCTAAACTATATCTAAAAGCATATTTTTTAGCTTTTTTAAACTATATTTTGATTATTATACAAAAGATAGGTAGGATCAGCGAGAAAATCCATTGTTTACGAACTTAGTTCATTAAAGATTTTATTTTCTGACTTGTAAATATTTTTCAAACGAATTTTACAAATGCCTTTTTATTCTAGTCATGATAGTGTTCAGACCGGTCGGACTCGCTTGATAAACACACTTGTTGACGACGTTTCTCGAGTCCCTTTTGTCCAATTAATCTTTCGGGTTTTCTCGTTCCTATTAATTTAACGCGAAACCGTAAACAGGGGGAGAGAGAAACGCTGATTTCCTGAAGGAACGTGGGAAATAAAAGGGAAGAATTTCTTTTAACTTTCCATGTTTTTTTTTTTCCTTTTGACTATACACTTATTTTTTTTTCTCTCTGTCCCTGCCTTTTGTCTCATTCTTTGAATACGCGGGGCAAAAAATACAACATATAATTTTAACTGTTTTTTTCTACACTTATGATGGGAGGCAATGATTTTTTCGTTTTAATTTTTATTTATTTGTATATTAATATTTTAAAGAAGTTCTAGATGTCACTTAGCAGCATCTCCAACAGTGGAGTGTGAGGAATAATCAATAGTAAAATAAATAATATAATACACGAAGGTAAACATTACCTACATCATTTTGGTAAACACTGTCGTAAAATTTATCGAATGAAAATATTTTGAAGAAGAGTTAAATAAATAAAAACCTACGGAAAGAGAGATAGAGAGAGAAAAGCATTTAAATTATGTCATGAGATCCGAAGGAAGGTTTCAACATCCAAAAAATGTGCTTGACACCAAAAAACTCTTTGCGATATTTTTAAAAAATGATATATTTTTAGCGAAAATAAAATAATGAATTTAAAATAAAATACCAGATGTTTGTTCAATTGTTTCGGTTATCCTACAAATTTAATAATTAAATTTTCATACTATCCAGATTTTTGCTGTCACAGGCTTTCTGAGGGATTGCGCACTCCCCTCAAATGGTACGAAGCCCCCCCCCCCCTAAAAATGTATAACACTACGCCTAAAACACTTTGGATTTTTAATGACGTATGGTAAGGTGACCCTCTCGTAAAGTGCTCCTTCTGTAACCGCAGTCAATGCACTAACAATAGGGTATAAAAACATATCACACAATGGGCACTTCAAGAGGCAAAAGTTGTTTAAATTTCAAAACGTACGTAGCGTACACTTTAAAGAAAATTCATTATTTGTTGGATTACAGCTTAACTTTCCATGAAACATATTTAAAAAAAAAAAAAAAAACTTTTCCATTCAAACGAAAAAACAAATAAATTACTCGATGAGGTGACTGAATAAAGCACGATTTTTTTCAAAGGAAAGGCAAAATGTTCGTTATTTCCATGAAACCTTCGTTTCTTCCCTTTAAACAGTAATTCTAATAATAAATATCTTTCAAAAGAGAACAATGGAGCACTAACTGCTGGTAATGATATTTGGGCTATTTTCGTTCAAATTTGGGGGACAATAATTCCCATCTTAGTATTTATTATGTTTAGTCAGACAGATCATCCTCTTAATGTCATAAAATATCGCTAGTAAAACTTAAATAAGTTTATATCTGGAATCATAGAATGAAAATTAATGTTGAAAGTTATTACACAATGTTTATTATTTTTGGAAAAGTACAGACTTTTTTCAATAACCATTTAAAACTGTCTAGTTTTTTTTTTTTTTTTAATTATTATTCAAAGTCAAATAAACTAAAAAATATGAAGGTTCAGTGACAGGTGACACATCCTTGTGTCGATATCATAAAAAAAGATTTCTTCTCTTTATGATTTTAAAACGTACTATCTACGATACTATAAAAAGTACACTGTTAAAACTACAGGTTTCACAAAGCACCTTAAGGGTGAAACGTTTTAGCACCAGCGGTAACCCCTGAAGGATGCCAGTTGACTCCCTATGGCACACTATGTAGGTGCCATTTGATTCTATGAGGCACCCTATGGTTGCTTTTTGGCACATCGTGGCGCATCAAGGGTGCCATAGGGAACCATATGGCACCTTCAAGAGTGCCATAAGGTGTCATCACACATCACATCATCACACACTCCAGGGTCCCCCTCAGGCCCGTCATGTAGGGGGGGGGGGTGAGGGGATTAATTGCCCCCCACCTTGACTTTGGGAAATCAATGTATTGGCATATAAGTGGGCGTGGTTTTTGCCACTTTTTGGTAAATTTTACACTGTGTATGCACCCTTTGCCCCCCCCACACCCCTGGAAAATTTCGAAATGACGTCCCTGGTCCCCGGTACCTACCACAACTCGTGGTTTAACCGGGATAGGACCCTGAAGAGCACTCTGTTCTTTTTGAACCGTAACCAAGGGCCGAGCAAACCCTTGGCCCAGCACCCCCAGAGGTATCGTTTTACTTGGAGGACTTTATGACCACGACATTTTTAACGTCCCCCAGCCACCATTATTCAAGGCGGTAGATCTTTGATCGGCTGGGATCGAACCCGGGTCCCTCCGGTCACGAGTCCGACGACTTACCGATCGGGCTACCACGGCCCGCCATAGGGTGTCAAGTGGCACCCACCCTTCAAGGGGTGCCGCTGGTGCTACAACGTTTCACCCTTAAAGGTGCCTTGTGCAATCTGTACTTTTAACAGTGCATGAAGTCGTTCAATGATATCCGGACTGGCACAAAGATATTCAAAATGACTGTATACACATGAAATATATAGAAGAAAATTCTATGCTAGTTAAACATACTAACTTGTCCAATCGAGGCATCTTGCAATATCTAGGCTTAACCGCATTCCAGTTGCGTTACTGCAGGTTTAGAACTGTCAATCAGTATTCATAGAAGATTGGAATAATAATTTTCTAGAACAATAGCCATTTATTCTCAATCATTCCCAGTTCTTGCTTTGTGTCAGTCAGAAGATGAATAAAGGGCGTTAACCAAGCACTCCTTGCGACAATCTTTCGTATATTAATGCTTGGGGCAAAAGATATCGAATGTTGCGCTCAGCATATTAGATTTCTATCTCAACTAGCAGATCATTATTTGTAAAACTATAAATTGAAGTTGACTGACACTAAACTGGTTTCGCTTCCTAGCGACAAATGCGATAAACTGCTGAGATGTTTTTGTGTATCTTGCTTTAAGCTGTGTGAGGTAGAATGTTTGTGTCCATAATCGATCGAAAATAACCTATAACACACTTTAAAAACTGTATTTTGAACTCAAGTGAATCAGATACAAAACTGCAAGAAAGAAAATTACATAAATACATTACAAAAATACAAGACAAGGCCCACAAAAATACATTATTGCTATAACTCGCCCCTTGTATTCAAACAGTATGCATACTTAAGTGGCTGTCCGGATTGAGCGAAGTCCAGTTTAACGGGATCCGTTTTCTTGAGGGTTCACTGTACAGAAACACTATGGAACATCTTCTATTGTGTAATTTGTCAGATATATTTCCTCGCGAGCAAAATATTCTGCATTAATACTTGAACAAATTGTTAAGCTGAGCATTGGGGCACCCCGATGATAGGTCAGGAGAGATCACTATGACCTCCCATTTAATTTTATTTTTAATTCTGTAAAGTTATTTAAATTTGGGGCACCTCTGGCTGAGTGCGTATTTGTAAAATTATTTCTGTTGTTTAGAAATAACTCAATAAGGAAGTTTTGCTTTTGTAAACAAGTCTATCGCCGCAGATGTTCCAATTATCATTGTGTTAACAACAGAGTTATTAATAAACAGAGTCATCGTTATAATCAAAGGTGATACCACAAATTTTATACTGTGCCTACCATTTTCCTTTCTACTTGGGTCCATTCTATTGTTTCGGCGAACTTTGAACTTTAAGAACCAAATACCAAGAAAACCATTCATAGCAATAGTTAACGCTAGTGAAAATGGTTCTGAACTCCTCGTCAAGCTAAAGTGATTAACACTGTTGTCTCCCCTGATTGAAATATTGCGAACGATTCATATGAATTGAGATGTGACAAGGAATCCTTTTGCTTTGTGATGCGTCGATTCGAGGAAGGGACAAACAACTCCGCAACTCTTTCGATCGTCACCATTTTATGTGCTATTTAACCATGACAGCAATCAGACTTTTTTCCCTCCGTAAATCAGAAGCAAAATTCGATCAACGGCAAAAAGAATGAAATTGTCAAAAACATTTTCTTTGAATGGAAGAATAATCAACGGAAAAAATGAAAAATTCTGTAGAAAAACAATTGAATTTTTATGTTTATTGTGTATTGCATTTTGAAGGCTGACAATGATTCGAACTATTTTACCTTCTTGATTTAAACCAGTAATTATTTCTTTTAACCCAAGGGACGCATCTCAATTAATGTCGAGGGCCAGAACACGTATAAAATTAAATTTTTTTTAGATAACATGCGAAAATACCAAAAAGAAAGACAATTACAAACTAATATTGTCGTTATTACCATACAGTAACATAACCAGGTTTTAATTTTGGAGGGAGTCCAATGAAATTTGCACACACTCCAATTCGAGTCTCCAATATATAGGAGAAGGAAAATTAATTTTCATTTTTAATATTCCAGACCCCATGAAATCTCCCCTTGGCCATAGATCAATTTTAGGCCTACTTTATTTACGGGTTAATCCATGCGAAATCATACAGCAAAACTAAACAATGTTGCTCACTATTTTTGATTTTAAAAACTTTTTGCCTGTTAATTAGCTGTTATATTGGGAGCATAAAACAATGGTTTAAAAAATTTTAAACCTTCAGAATTTTTTTTTGGCAAGCACTTTTCAGTAGCTGCGGAAGCGACTTTTTGTGAAAAAAGTACTTTTTGAAGATGCTTATAACTTTTTTATTTATAAATATATCAAAATGATTTAAAAACCACTTGATTGAGCAAAAAATGATCTAAATTTCTATACCAGTTATTTTTCTGATAATTAGTAACAAATTTGTGTAAAATTGGCTTAAAAATAAGATTTTTTGTGTGAAATTTTACATTTTTGGCATAAAAATATTAGTAGAAGGAATTAAGACTCACTCTTACTTTTTTTTCCTTGAATAGATATCTCATAGGACTATTCCCAGAAGTAGTGTGAAACATTTGAAGACAGTCCTTTTTTTTATATAATTTGTCAAACTTGGCATTTTGGAGAAAAAGTGCTAACTTTGGGATTTAATATCTGAAAAGGGACTGAATGAAAATCTACAAAAATTGAACTGGATAACCTTCTTATAGTAGTAAATATGTAGAAAAATTTTTATGAGTGATATCGTTCTAGTTTTAGAGATATGGAGCCGCGAAGTTGACTGAAAAATCTCATTTATTTTGACGCCAAAAAATCATCACATAATGCAAAATTAATTGTTCTCATAATATTAGATGAGTTTTTTGTGGTATAAACTAACCCTTTTACCAAAACATATAATATTTCAATTTATTTTCCATTTACAGAAAGAAATAATTTAGATATTATGCTTTTATAAATGCATTTTTTTCTAGAGTCATAAAAACATGATTTTCTACTCTAAAGCTGTTCTTTCACGGTCTTTATGCATCTAGTGAGCAAAGAACAATTATAGTTTTAATCTCTAACCTACAACTCTTCACTCATTTTTAAAAGTTTAAAGCGTTAAAACCCCCCTACAGCACCAAAAAGTCTCGCTCAAAATCCGAATTTAAGCTCTTCTAGATCCTGCCATTTTCCGTGAAACTGCGTTTGTATAACAGCAGAAAATGGCGGACGTATTTTTGCGGAAAACTCATCTAATATTATGAGAATAATCAATTTTGCATTATGTGATGATTTTTTGGCGTCAAAATAAATGAGATTTTTCAGTCAACTTCGCGGCTCCATATCTCTAAAACTATAACGATATCACTCATAAAAAATTTTTCTACATATTTACTACTATAAGAAGGTTATCCAGTTCAATTTTTGTAGATTTTCATTCAGTCCCTTTTCAGATATTAAATCCCAAAGTTAGCACTTTTTCTCCAAAATGCCAAGTTTGACAAATTATATAAAAAAAAGGACTGTCTTCAAATGTTTCACACTACTTCTGGGAATATTCCTATGAGATATCTATTCAAGGAAAAAAAAGTAAGGGTGAGTCTTAATTCCTTCTACTGAGCTAATATTTAGAAAAGTGCCAATTTGAGTCCCAAGTGCATTTTCACTAGTATTTCAATAACTAGTTAAAAAAATAATTTTCCCCAGAAAGAAGATAAGTTTTGCTTTCATTTCATCTAATAACATCAGAAAAAAAAATTTTTTTCTTCAGAAAATATTGTTTTTATACATCAAAAATCAGATCGGTAACGTGTCCCAAGTAGCAAAGCTTAGCATGCAAACAGGTCATGCGCACTTTCTAACTTCCCAAAAAAACGCACTTGCACAAAAAACGATTCTATTTATACCCCTTTGTTAATATTTTACTTCATTTTTGTTTTAATCGATTGCTGATTTTCTAGCCGATGCGAAATAAGCGTGTCCCTAGTTCCGCCGTCAGAGCGGTAACAATAACTTCCTATCTATGTCTAGGCTCCCAAAATCATTTCCTGCACCTATACCACGTGATACTGAGTACCTGGTGGGATGTTTTATCGCATCATAATTAAAAATTTGCATTTCTGCATCTAAAATTGCAGATAAGATTTTTTAAAGTGATTTATAAAATGTGTGTCATTTGAGTCATCAGATCGGTAACACGCTCTAAAATGCGCAGTTTTTATTATTTTAAAAATTATTTTATATATAAGTATAGTCCTTTATTACAAGTGAAAAAACCACGTGTTTGATTTTGGTTTAGTGCGATCGACTCGGAAATAAAAAAAAAACTTTGTCAGTTTGTCAGATCGGTAACAGTCAGAGCGGTAACATTGAAAAACAGCGAATATGTTACAGAACTAACTCACACGTTTCAGAATTATAAAAAGCAAAAATTATAGGTTTTAGTCATAAATTGAATATTTTTGTTCTTAAAAAATGAAAAGCAATAAGTTTTTAGTACAATTGCTTCATTTGTGGTTTGTATGACCTTACAATAGAAGTTAGTAAAATAAGAAAAAGTGACACTGCAGAAATTAAGTTAATTAATTATTA
Organism: Uloborus plumipes; assembly: GCA_038373865.1. Classification (NCBI taxonomy): domain Eukaryota; kingdom Metazoa; phylum Arthropoda; class Arachnida; order Araneae; family Uloboridae; genus Uloborus; species Uloborus plumipes. The sequence goes on along the minus strand of JAXGGA010003682.1, from coordinate 1,426 downwards.
TTATTTTATTTATTTATTTATTATTATTATTATTTTTTTTTTTTTTGGTGCTTCAATTTCTCAAAACTTCGCTAAATAACTACATAATAACTAGCATGCTAAATTTGAATTTCTGATCAAGAAATTAAATTTCCTTCAACTAATTAAAGAAAAGCAAGCAGCAGAGTTGTGTTGAAAAAGTTGAAGTTGTGTGTTGTTTCAAAACAAAACAAATGTTTTATTAGCTTGGATTTGGTAATCTCATAATTTATTTTATCTAAAAACCTTATCGCTCATTTTTATTTCCAAGAAATGCTTTTTTATAATGAAATTTGACTTTTTAGCCTAATATATATATTTTAATATAATTATCTTCATTCTATGTTAAAAATGCAAGGAAATGATATCATATTTAGAGATGTTAACGAAGACTGAAAGCATAAACTCAAATATATAGCTCATATTAACATCAGATCTGTAACATTCATCAGATCTGTAACGGCTTAAAAGTGAGTAATCTAAGGAGGGGGTAAATAACTTCCTTGACCTCCCCCCTTTTATTTTCTTGCATTTAGACCCAATTTACACTTAAAATCCAATATTAGTTTTTTTCTGCAAAAAAATTTTTTTTTCAGAAAACTCCAACTTCAAATTGGCACTTTTCTAAATATTGGCTCTACTAATATTTTTATGCCAAAAATGTAAAATTTCACACAAAAAATCTTATTTTTAAGCCAATTTTACACAAATTTGTTACTAATTATCAGAAAAATAACTGGTATAGAAATTTAGATCATTTTTTCCTCAATCAAGTGGTTTTTAAATCATTTTGATATATGAGCCAATATTTAGAAAAGTGCCAATTTGAAGTTCGAGTTTTCTGAAAAAAAAATTTTTTTGCAGAAAAAAGCTAATATTAGATTTTAAGTCTAAATTGGGTCTAAATGCAAGAAAATAAAAGGGGGGAGGTCAAGGAAGTTGTTTACCCCCCTCCTTAGGTTACTCACTTTTAAGCCGTTACAGATCTGATGAAAGTTACAGATCTGATGTTAATATGAGTTACATATTTGAGTTTATGCTTTCAGTCTTCGTTAACATCTCTAAATATGATATCATTTCCTTGCATTTTTAACATAGAATTAAGATAATTATATTAAAACATATATATTAGGCTAAAAAATCAAATTTCATTATAAAAAAGCATTTCTTGGAAATAAAAATGAGCGATAAGGTTTTTAGATAAAATAAATTATGAGATTACCAAATCCAAGCTAATAAAACATTTGTTTTGTTTTGAAACAACACATAACTTCAACTTTTTCAACACACAACTCTAATGCTTGCTTTTCTTTAATTAGTTGCAGGAAATTTAATTTCTTGATCAGAAATTCAAATTTAGCATGCTAGTTATTATCTAGTTATTTAGCGAAGTTATGAGAAATTGAAG
>JAXGGA010003681.1:0-98620 GCA_038373865.1 Uloborus plumipes | reverse complement strand
ATTCGTTTTCAACACAAAAAAAGTTGAAATTCATTGAGGAAGTTGAAAATATTGTAATGAATAGTCACCCTAGTAGTAGTGCTAAGTATTTGAATCTGAGAAACGAAAGTAAACCGAATTCTTTTCTGAAGTTCAGGATGCAAAACATTTTAAACTAAATGAAGTGAAAAACAAATAGGTATCATTGAAAAAGTGCCACTGCAGTCCAAAATGATAAACGCTTTTTACTGGGGCTGCAAAAATTTGTGCTTCAGACAAATAAAAATATCGGGCTGGAAATTGAAGATTTCAGTATGGAAAACCAAAGCACTCGAATGGTTATACAAGAAAAGGGGGGGGGGACAGGATTTTTCACAACATTTTCATCCATAATTTCAAAAAACAAAATAAATAAGGACGTAGCAAATATAGGGGATGGGAAGGAGATCCCCGAACCTTAGCACTTCAATTTACGTCATAAAAGACAGTATATAAGGGAATTTTTGAAACCTCAACTTTAAAAGAACTCTGGAGGAGAGTTCCCGAACCCCATCTCTTCCGTTATTGTAATGAAAGATGGCCTGAACCTACGAATTAAGGATTTCCTTTTCAAAAAGTCTCGAATATAGAGCGCCCCATCATTAAAAGGTATTCGAAAATTTCGCTTGAAGGATTTTAATTTGAAAAAATTCCGAAGATTCCACTAACTCAGCACTCTTCTTAATATCATGAAAGTACGTCCACAATTTTGCTTTTAAGATTTCAATTTAGAAAACATTATCGTTGGAAGAGACGAGAACCTAATAACACCATCAAGGATCATCTATAATTGCGCGTTAAAAGCTAACTTCGATTACTTTGCGGAGGAACGTACGCCCCCTTCTACCATCATTATTAAATTAATTTTCGTTTCAAGGTCTCAATTTCAAAAAATTCCGGGAGAAATCACCCGAAAACTCGTTTCCCCAACATTACCGTCTAGAGAAATAATATATAAGATTGAATATCTTACGTCTTGTGCACTGTTGTGGTAAGATACAATAGCCGTCTGAAGATCGCACCAATCCATCTCTGCAATAGCAGCCAGGTCGACAAGGCTCCGAACAAATATCACTTTGGGAATAGCGTGTGCTGCATTTCCTCTCACATGGTGATCCACACATAAGATACTCTTCTCCATCTCCGCAATTATAGCTTACATCTCCTGTGGTAAATAAAGCCACGTTAGAAAGGGTGGGGATGATAAATAAGCATTTCGGTTACACTCAATATTTTTGGGGTCAGAAACGATCCCAATGTTCCCTTTAATTAATTTGTTATGATTATTGAATGTTACATGCATTTTTTAAGTTCACACACGTTTTAATGATGTAAAGAAAGATGCAATCAAAGTAAAATTTAGTTTATGCATTAAAAATAATAATTCTAGAGCAAAGCTTACAATAACTGTAGATTTATTTACAACTGTTAAAGACATGAAACAAATGATTTTTGCAAGTGAAGTTCAAACACTTATGACATTTTCTATCCAGTTCTTTTGAAAAAAGTTGCAACTTATTCTTGTGTTTTTTTTTTTTTTTTTTGCATTCTGGGGAAGTGACCACAAGGGTCTTGTGTGCAAAAAATACAATTCAGGGAAAATAGAACAAAATAATAGCATTATTGTGCATAAAAAATCAAATGAATAAAAGTCTCAAAATGCCATTAAAAACAAATGATTGATTACCAAGGTATATTAAACAGAAATTGCATTGGGGTCATATATGATCCCAATAGACCCACAAGGGTTCATCAATATTTATATTGTGAAGAAAAAAAACATTGTGAGATACATTCAGAACCGATGTTTAACTCCACTGTAACAATAATTTAAAATAAATAAATGAAAAAAATAAATGAATTTGAATTTTGACACCTTGAATTCAAATTAGTTTTTTCGCAATGACAAATCGCAAAAGGTGAGAGCGAGCGCGCACGTGTGTGTGTGTGTAGGCATTCGTGCGTTTGTACTCTTCGCCACCATGTTCTATGGCGACATATCGGGACTGTTACAGACTCCGTCTTGTTGCGCCACCATGTGCTGCATGGGAAGGACCGGCTTCCAATATCCAAATCCTAAGCATCTAAAACCCCTAAAGAAAGGGCTTCAAAATGGCGCGTCTGCTTTGTAAAACGAATTGCTAGTGTAAGGCTTAAGGCCCGGTTTCCTAGAATCGTCGCTGACGCCGGGCGCGACGCACGCTGGAATCAGAACCAGTTTGATTGGAGCGTGGCATGAAGCGACGTCAATCTGCGGCTCAGGCGCATGCGCAGAAGGCGGCGGCGTCTGTCGCCTCGCCAGAGATCGACGATTTCACTTCTAGGAAACCGGGCCTTTACGTTGCAAAAAAGTTTATAACACTCTAGGTCTGAAACGTTAAGAGCTTAAGGTGCATTTAGTTGCTAATACGGTCAAGCATTCTTGTGAATTTGAGCTCATTAGCTTTTGTGGAGCACGCATGCAACCTGTTGATAAAACGCGGTGAAAGTTTTTCTTCCTAGATTTTAAGGTGACATAAAATCTAAACAAATATAATGCAGAAGCTCGTACTTAGTAATTTTTTGGCAAAGTAGGGGAATGTGGGGCAAAGTGAAATAGTAAAATATTTTCATAGTTTGCAGCACCACCCACAAGTTATTAGACATATAATTGATTCCAGTCAGGAAAAAAATCGCTCCAAAGATCAACGAAAAAAATTATACAAGTAATTTTCAAAATTTGATACCTTTATTGTAATATTCGTGATTTTCCAAAAACATTTCTTGTTATTATAAAATTATAAAATTTTTGCAATTAATGTTTAAACTATTGATTGAGATCTACTGATGTCCAGTGAAGTCCTTATTTTGTTTATATTAGGCATTTTTTATTTTAAAATTCGATGTAATTTGTCAAGTGCACGCGGGGTAAAGTGAATGGGGCAAGTGAAATATAGTTCATTTAGTTTACTTATTCATTCATTTATTAAATCACATACGTGTTTCTTCATTTATTAATTTATTTGCACTCTTTTACTTATTTATTTACTTATTTCGTCAGTAATTAACTCATTTTCTTATTCGTTTTCTATTTTATTTACTCATTTATTTTTTCTCACACATTAATTAATTCATTTATTCGAATATATTTCCTTTTTCGTTAATTTTTCATTAATAATTATTTTTTTCCTTTATTCACGCATATTTATTTGATGTAAATTACTGTTAATTGTCAAATAAAAAATTTTCATAACAAAAATATTTTGTTTTTCACTTTGCCCCATGATTTTTTGAGGTGAAAATTTTCCACATTTTTTTGAAAGTACAAAATAATTGCCAAAGATGAAAAACAATATTTCAATGAAAGTTGTAAAAACATTGCTCCTTCTCATTGTATAATACGTTTTAGAAGAAATTTCCATTTGTTCCTTTTGAAGCAGGTAAGTAAACTTATCTATTTCACTTTGCCCCACATTCCTCTACTTGTTTTGAACGGATTACAGTTGCAGAGCTTCAATATTGATTTGTAAAATATTTTGTCATCCAAAGTGGCTGTTATACTCATATCCGTGAAGAATAATGCAAGTTCAGCCAAATAAAGAGTCAGAAGCAAAACAAATACCACTTATTTGTAAAGCCTATATATTAAACAAAAGATAAATAGCGAAAAAGATGCTACATATGTTTGATATTATCAAGTAAAATTGCGACTGTTACTCCCTGGAGCAAATTGTAAAAATATTAATTTTCACAAAAATCAATGATATGCAGTTATTATGAAAGCTAAAATATCGTGGGGTTACAAGTGAAACACACTAAGTCAAAAAACATGATTTTGAGAAAACGCTGATCAAAAATTTTTTATTTTAACTTCTTTGGAATTGACATCCTGAAAATTGAACACACTAAGTCAATTAAGTCACACTAAGTCAACAAAGACTTAGTGTGTTTTACTTTTACTATGAAGTATTTTTCAACATTAGAAAGCAACTATGTCCCTTAGTGTGTTTTACCTGTAAGAACTACTTGGCTTGAGTACTTAATGTGATTACAAATTTGTTTAAAAAACTGAATTAATAAAAGATACGACTTAGTGGGTTTCACCAGTAGAAACAGCTCATTTTTGTGTGTACGATAAACTAAAAATCTGAAAATTAATAATTTTCACTTAGTGTGCTTCACTTGTAACCCCACGATATAGTGTGTCTTCCAAACGACGAAATACAGTCTGTGCAACGCCTAGGCATGTTCAGAATCAAGTTATCAATCTGTACTTGGGGGATATTACACCACTCAGCAATCAATGCCCTCTTAAGCTGCGATAGAAATGTAGGAGGCGGTTGACGGGCTGCAACTTGCCGGCCAAGCATATCCTACACGTGCTCTATTGGATTCAAGTCTGGTAAGAATGTTGGATAGTCCATACGGGTGATATCTTTCGATTCAAGGCGTTCATTCATGATGTTCGCACGTGCGGACAAGCGTAATCATCCATAAACACAAATTTTGCGCTCATGGCGACCCGAAATAAGCGTACATGTTGATCCAAAATGACGTCCCGATAGATTTGGCCTGTCATGGTTCTAGTTTGAACATGCAGCTGTGTCCTGGAACTCAGGATAATTCCTCCCCAAACGAGCAATCCTGCACCACCATAACGGTGTCGTTCAACGATGTTTTCTTGGTGATAACGGGTACCTGGCTCTCTCCAAAGGAAAATCGGCTGAGAAGCTGATTGCAAACTGAACCTAGACTCGTCAGAAAACATCACACAGGCCCATTGTTGTGGTGTCCATAATGCATGCTCTGTACTCCAGGCTTAGCGAAGGCGACAGTGACTTACAGTAAGTGGGACACATCTGTCAGGCCTACGAGCATGCAGTCCAATCTTCCCTAACCGTCTGTAGTCTGCTTTGAAACTGTCGTCCCAGTAGCTGAATGGAGCTGACAAGATAGGTCTGATGCTGTGATCCGTCTGCTTCTTTTGGCAGAAACTGCCAAATATTGGTCCTCATTCGGTGTTGTCCCTCGAGGACCTCTGCTGTAACGTCTACTTACGTTACCATCGTCTTGGAAGCGTTGCCAAAGCCTGGCGATGACACTCTGGGCAATTCCAAGTTCCTCAGATACCTCCTGCTGAGTGCGCTCACATTCCAGGCGGCCGATAATTTTACCGCGTAGAAAGTCATCAGAATGCTTCCTTTCGGTCATTACTACGCTGCCAGAGCACTTAAAAGCTTGTAAAAAGCGTGCGAACCCTTTCACTTCATTACCAGCATTCCTTATATATCACTCTCTCTCACTCTCGTCATTGTGGCGTACAATTGGCGTCATCCAGTTGCTTCCTGTAATTTGCATATTATTCGTGAAGATGTGTGTAGCTATTTTGATCGTGTTCTTTTCATGCATATAGTTTTGTTATTTTAACAATAAAATATACATTTAATGTATATAACTTAGAAATAACGGACCTGTTTTCAAATATCGGATTTACGTTGCTGTTAAAGTGGAATACCCGTATAGAGCATAATGAGAACGTAAAATGCTTGTGTTGAACATAAAACTTCAAAAACTAGTGAATAAAAAATATTTGCAGAAAAAATGCAGTGTGTTAAAATAAAGTCTGACGATTTAACAAGAAAAAGATTAATTTTGTACGGAGTCAAACGACAAGAGCAGAACTTGTCTTTTGCTCCAGAGAAAATTGACTTTTTGGGAGGTCACAGTGACCTCCGAGGATTGATGTAAATAACGAGAATTGAGGTAACCTGCGAGAATTCTTCGGGAAATTTGAACTTTTTGACAAGTCACAATGACCTCCCTTGACCTCCAATTGGGATACCCCTGCTTGCACCCCCCACCCCTAACGGAGTCCTGGCTACGACTATGAATAAAAATGAAACTTTTATGAATGGACTTATTTTTCAACCTTTGTTTAGGGTTTGTCCCACTTCACATTTGGGTAAAAAAAATAATTAAAAAAAGCAGGAGTCGGAGTCGGAAGTTTTGAAACCCGAAATCGGAATCGGAGTCGCAGCCGACCATTTTTCCTCCGACTCCGCAGCAGTGGATGGAGCACCGGTACTCGAGACGTTGGCAGAGTGCCTAACTGAAAGAGGGACTACACGACGTTTGAGGTCCCAAAGAGAACATATAGCAATTTGTCATTGCTCAAAAAGAAAGGAAGAAAGAATAAGGGCGGAAAAATGAATTAATAAAAGTCAAGGAAAGTTTAATACTGACTAAGAAACCACACGATGGCAAAATAGTAAAAATAAGAAATAAGTAGTAATCGAAAGAGCGTTGTAAAACATGTTTCTGGACACATAAATTGTTTGCCCTCGTGACCCCATTTTCAAATTATGAGATCTTTAAGCCTGTCGATATTTTTAGAAAAGTTGACTTCATTCAGCGAAATTACTTTGCATTAAAGAAAAAGCAGAGAGTTTTCCCTCTCAAATCTTCTTGAAATTTTTAGTCAAGTTTCAACTATATTTTGTGGCGTTTAGGGGTCATTGACTCCAGATTATGTTCTAAAATTGAAGTCTACAATACGCAAGTTTAAGCTCTCTTTGGTGACGAAAATAAAATAGGGAAGGTTTGGTGGCTCACTCCGGTAAACTTTTGACGTAGGTAAGGAAATTATTTGGAAGATCAAAGTGACTTCCTACATCCAAAACGACTTGCATAAAAACGCAGTTTTTATGCAAGCTATATATTTGGTAACGAAAGGAGAAGGGGGTCTTCCAATTTTTTTTTTTTCGAAAATTAGTGTTGGACTATCTTTGGGAAGGAATGATTGCAATGCAGGTATGCCTCCAAATTTACCAAATGACGAAGTTTTCGGTAGGTCACAGTGAATTCCCCCCGTGACTTTGTATCGGGGCGCTCTTGTTTACTATCTCTTCTTAATCATCGATGATCAAACCAATCGGCTTGCATGTCCGGTCTCCAAATAAATAAATAAATAAATAAATAAATAAAACAAATAAAAAGGACTCCAAATCCTAGACATCGCCAGTTTTGAAAATCCAGTGACTTTTGCTGGTTCAACTTTTTTTTGGTTCCCTCTAACCTATTAATGAACTGCCCGCGCTTTTGCATCGATGGAATGTGGAATGCGCTGAGACATTGCATCCAATGAAGCACAGCGATTATCATCGCCATGGTGGTCTGTAATTCCTCCCCCCCCCTTTGCATTTCTGTAAGTTGAAATTCGAATTTCATCCGCTACTGCTAAATCGTTACTTTTGAAGTCAAAATCAAAATTTGCCCAGTTCGAAGGTTGAAGATGAGAACATTAACATTTGTGAGTCTTCTTAATTTTTCTGCAAAAATTATTTCGCCTTACGCCGATATTTTATATAAAACTTTGAATATCCTTCAATTGTTTAGAGAAGTGCATATATAGATGCAGTTATCCCAATTATTTGATATGGTGTTAATTATCAAATTAGCACCATGATTTTTACCCCTCAGGTTTTGGAATTCAGGACATGCATCCACTGCTATAAAAATGAAATAATTTGATAAATTTACTCATGGATTGAATAAACATTTAAAAACGAGCGAATGCTTGTGAACAACTTTGCAATACGCCACCATTCACAGCTGAAACTAGCTGTATCTCAATAATTACTTTTACTCTTTCCATTAGCTGCAGTTTTGATAATTCAGGGGGGGGGGGCTCCTAGAGGAAGTCAACTGTTCCCCCCACTCCGAGAAAAATTCCACTTACATAACATTTTTAGGGGAGAGTCCCTAAACCCCGCTTCTTCTTCATAAGTCATCGAAGTCTACAATTGTGTTTCTTAAACTTCAGTTTCACCCACGCCCCCCCCCCTCCCTCTTCAACTTTATTAAAGATCGTGTAAAGTTATATTTTTAAGACTTTGCTTTGACTTTTGAGCCTTGTTTTATGTGTGATTAGAACTAATAAAGACTAATTTGTGGAGAAAAATTCGGTTTAACGTCTAAATTGAAAGTTGCTTGAAAAATTTCCAAACTTTTTGTAGTGACGGATACTTTTTACAGTCACTATGTCATCAATGTTTATTCTTGTATCTGAAAATATTTTGATGTGGGTTAACATTAGATTGCTTTAGCAATTGAAAGCAACCACTTAATGAATATTAAAGTCGTTTTTGAGAAGAGTTAACTTATAATTTAAAGTGTCAACTTAACACTATACGCTACATCCGTTTAAGTCTGCAATGCATGCATCCCCCCCCCCTTCCAGCCGATCTCGTGCTCGCACCAAACTTGGACAGTAGATCTTCAGTCAATTTAGGTTGCCAACCGCTGCTAGAGATCGTAAGAAATTGTGTTGTTAGAGCTCAATTTTCAAAATTGTCAGAAGAGAGTATCCGAAATTCCATCCCTTCCTTTATCGTTACGAACGATGGCACAGTAGTATTTTCAAGACTTCAATTCCAAGCAATTCCTAGAGAAAGGTACTCAAACCTACCTCCTTCTAATGCATCAAAAATTTTCTAAAATTTCGTTTTAAGAACAGCAATTTCAAATTTTTGCCGAAAACCTCAATTTCTCCATTTTTGAGCAAATATTATACTAAGAACTAAGTCTTAGATAGTAGCTTTGACTTTGTTTCCAGAAGGAAGGGCGATCCCTTCCTCCTCCCTTAAATATGAACTTGGCCCCTCCTAATTCTTAGAAAGCACCCCCCCCCCCGAAGCAGAAGGTCGGTCTGTCAAAAATCTCTCTGTTCCTCTGCAAATTGCCCTTGCTCGAGTCACTTTATTAGATTATGATTGTTCCATTTTCATAAATAACTGAATAATTTCAAATAAAAACTTATAATAAATCGTAGATTTCTTAATGATAAAACATTTAAAATGCACAGAAAAGATATTCGCTTATATGTCTTTTAGTTTTACTCTTTGTTTGAAACAAACTTCTAATTTTTGTCGACTTATACTCTCCATTTTCTTCCGCTTTTAAATTCATAGTGTTTACGCACTGTGCGGCAAAGCAAAAAAAAAAAAAAAAAAACAACAACAACAACAACAAAGAAAAAAATAAGGAAAGAAAAAAACGCATTTAAATTGTTGTTGCCACTTCTTGCTGATTCTTATATCATATGACTCCCCCAAACATGGGTGGATTTAAGACTGAGTTCCTGCAGGGGGGGGGGAGTTTTTTTTTGAGCAAAGAATAGTTCTAATAATTTTTTCTAATCACCTTTTTTTTATTATTCTACTAATCAGTTTTAGGATTTTAGCAATTTGTCAAAAAACTCGCCAGGACGACTAGATTAGGGACAGATTAGATTTAGGACGGCGTGCAATTCGAGCCGCATGTAATTTCATGCGACTCGACTTTGTATACCATTAACTCCTGAAAATCAAAAACAAGAAGGCCAAAGCTCTTTAAAAGGGAAAATTAAAAAACAGAACAAATATTTTTGCCGGAATATTTGTCGATATGCTTAAAAACATTTCATTATGCATGTAGTTACTTAATTTTGCAATAGAAATTTCAAAAATTTTCTGCATTAACTATAATGCCAATTAGAAACCACCATAAAAATTGATTGAATTTTTATCTCGTTTGCCCAGTATATGTTTCGTTTTGAAGCAGAATTTAGGCTGCTCATTAGGGTGGAGCGAAAAAAACAAAGTTTTTATTTTCAAATCGTAATAGTGCGGAAAAGTTGCGATTGGTGAAGACTTACAAAACAAAAAAAAAATTTTGAAATCGGATAATATCTTCCGTTCCCGCAACGAGCCTGAAATTTTGAAAAAATGAAAATTTTCATGTGTTTTTAGCAATTTTTTAAAGTTTTTGTTTCAATGCTTATTTTAATGCTCTTGGACGGAAAAGTTACGATTACTGAAGCCTTCTGAAATTTTAAAAAATATATTGAGATCGAATAATACCTTCTGATCCAGGAACAAGCCAGAAAAACCAAAAAAATTGTAAATTTTCAGCTTTTTTGGGAGGGATTAAAAACTTTTTTAAAAAATGTTCTCATTTTTTTTTCTTCTTTTTTACCCGGTATCAAAGCGTAAAGAATTTTAAAAAGCACTATATTACTCCTAAACATTAATTTTTTAGGTACTGTCGTCCCCGCTTAATCGGATAAACGAATACCCTGCTTATACGAATAAAATATCTTGGAATCGATGCCACAGACGTAATGTTACAGGTCCCCGCTTAATCGAATACCCCGTTTAATCGAATAATATTTCTTGGAACCGATAGTATTTGTTTAAGCGGGGCCGACAGTATCTTCTAAACATGCAAAACTACCATTCTTTACAACAATGAAACACTTTCAACTAATAGAAAATTATAAAATATTTTCCAACATTTTTGCAATCCAATACAAAAACCCACTAAATAAGATACCCAATCGCAAAATAAACGCTAATTTTAATCACTAAACTATAAACAATTTTAATGCCTAACTAATAGGGTGGAGCGAAAGAAGAAAAGTTTGTATTTTCGAATCGTAATAGTGCGGAAAATTTGCGATTAGTGAAAACTTACAAAACAAAAAAAAAAAAAAAATTTGAAATCGAATAATATCTTCTGATCCCGCAACGAGCCTGAAATTTTGAAAAAATGAAAATTTTCATGTGTGTTTAGTGATTTTTAAAAATTTTTTTTTCAATGTTTTATTTTAATTCTCTTGGACGGAAAAGTTACGAATGGTGAAGCCTTCTGAAATTTAAAAAAAATACATTGAGATCGAATAATACCTTCTGATCCAGGAGCAAGCCAGAAAAACCAAAAAATTGGAAATTTTCAGCTTTTTTTTTGGGGGGGGGGGGGGGTTAAATTTAAAAAAAAAAAAATGTTCTCTTTTTTTTTTCTTCTTTTTTACCCGGTATCATAGCGTAAAGAATTTTAAAAAGCACTATATTACTCTTAAACATTCATTTTTTTCTTGATTTTTAGGTATCTTCTAAACATGCAAAACTACCAGTCTTGACAACAATGAAACACTTTCAAATAATAGAAAATTATAAAATATTTTCCAAAATTTCTACAATCCAGGACAAAACTCAGTAATAAGATACCCACTCGCAAAAAAACGCTAATTTTAATCACTAAACGATAAACAATTTTAGTGCCTAACTAATTGCATACAATTTCTTAACCGCCTTTTGAAGTCTGTGCCTTCTATAAACTGTTAACTAACCTAACTGACTACCCACAGAATCCTTTAATATTAATTTAATTAAAAACTAATTTTTGTTCAGTCTTTAAAATTAAACCTAGTTAGGTTAGGTAGTGTATAGAATGAGACTGCAAAAGGCGATTAAGAATTAATAAACTAACATATAATGAGGTAGATATTAAAATAGTTTATCGTTTAAAGATCAAAAAATATTGTTTATCTTATGAGTGAGTATTTTTTTCAGTGGATCTTTGTACTGAAAAAGTTCAAAAAATTTAATTAATAGGCATGGGTAGAAAATTTTATGTAAATGTTATTGATTATTTTTTGCTTTTTAGTTGCTTTAAGTTTGTTTAAGGTTATGTTGGTTTCTACAGTAACACAGTCCCAAGCAAAGTGGGGCAAGGTGTAGCAAAAATTAAGGATTGGAAAGCATTTGACAAGGAGAGGGCACTGCGGGAAGGCAAAGGCATAGTTATGCCCCACACACCCCCATTTGCTTTATGCAAAAAATGTTAAAACACGTTATCATGAAAGCTGAACATTTGAAACACGATTGCAGAGAATTTTGTGCTTAAAAGGTTACTATAGAGCATCTTGGTGATGATTTTAGAACACATTTGATATGAAAGCCATAAATATAATGAATGTATTTGTCTAGAAGACAAAATAAATTTTAGATTTTGTTGATTTCTAATTTTTCATACACAAATATATTTTTAAATAAAAAACAAAATCGCCATTGAAAAACAACGGGGAACTAAAAAAAAAAATAATACATATTATTTACACACATTTTCTTACCCATACCTATTAATTAACTTTGTTTAACTTTTTCAGAACAAAAATCCACTGAACAAAACACTCACTCATAAGATGAACAATATTTTTAAACTTTAAACGATAAACTATTTTAATACTTACCTCATTATATGTTAGTTTCTTAATTTTTAATTGCCTTTTCAGTCTCATTATATACACTATCTAACCTAACTAGGTTTAAGACTGAACAAAAATTAGTTTTTTATTAAATTAATGCTAAAGGATTCTGTGGGTAGTCAGGTTAGGTAACAGATTTTAGAAGGCAGATACTTCAAAAGGCGGTTAAGAAATTGTATATAATTAGTTAGGCATTAAAATTGTTTATAGTTTAGTGATTAAAATTAGCGTTTATTTTGCGATTGGGTATCTTATTTAGTGGGTTTTTGTATTGGATTGCAAAAATTTTGGAAAATATTTTATAATTTTCTATTAGTTGAAAGTGTTTCATTGTTGTAAAGAATGGTAGTTTTGCATGTTTAGAAGATACTGTCGGCCCCGCTTAAACAAATACTGTCGGTTCCAAGAAATATTATTCGATTAAACGGGGTATTCGATTAAGCGGGGACCTGTAACATTACGTCTGTGGCATCGATTCCAAGATATTTTATTCGTATAAGCGGGGTATTCGTTTATCCGATTAAGCGGGGACGACAGTACCTAAAAAATTAATGTTTAAGAGTAATATAGTGCTTTTTAAAATTCTTCACGCTTTGATACCGGGTAAAAAAGAAAGAAAAAAAATGAGAACATTTTTTTAAAAAGTTTTTAATCCCTCCCAAAAAAGCTGAAAATTTACAATTTTTTGGTTTTTCTGGCTTGTTCCTGGATCAGAAGGTATTATTCGATCTCAATATATTTTTTAAAATTTCAGTAGGCTTCAGTAATCGTAACTTTTCCGTCCAAGAGCATTAAAATAAGCATTGAAACAAAAACTTTAAAAAATTGCTAAAAACACATGAAAATTTTCATTTTTTCAAAATTTCAGGCTCGTTGCGGGAACGGAAGATATTATCCGATTTCAAAAAATTTTTTTTTGTTTTGTAAGTCTTCACCAATCGCAACTTTTCCGCACTATTACGATTCGAAAATAAAAAATTTGTTTTTTTCGCTCCACCCTACTGCTCATTCAAGGAAAGTATTACATATTTTTACTTTTTGTGTCGCTCAATCGTTCCTTAAGTTTTATAATCGGGGTATGCAGCATTATAAGGGTTATCAAAAATGAATAGAATAATTCTTTTCTGTTAAATATATATAAGTTTCATAAAGGACTAAAGGTTTTTTCAGCACTTGAAACTACACCTGTGTTCTAATATTCAATTAGCATATAAAATTATAATCAGGTCAAAATTTATTTTTAATTGAGAAATAAGGAGATAGAGATTAAAGGAGAATTTTAATTTCTATCTCATATTTTGGTAATTTGCAGCTCACACTAAAACAATTGTAATTTTTTTTATACAAACGGTTCTGGGACAGATTAAAGGTATTTATTACAATAAAAGGGGCTAGTGGATAAAAGTGATATGTGACATTTTAAAAAATTTCTAGAGAAAGCTTTCAAAAAAAAAATGTTTTGTTATTTTTTTTAATGAATTTTTCTCAACAGGTAAATCGGGGTCATATTCTTAGTTACCAACCATTTCTGTGACTAATTGGACATGATACTGATGGACTTATCACTAGAGATGCACCGACTAATCGGCAGTACCGATTAATCGGCCATAATCGGCCACTTTGCTGATCATTAATAATCGGCAAAATTGGGCCGATTAATCGGCTGAAAAATATATTTTTTTCATATTATTCTTTAAAGTGTACCTTTAGTGGCGTACGCAGACAAATCATTTCAGGGGGGGGGGGGGGGCTGAGCTAAGACTCTTTGAGAGTGGGAGGAGGGGGGAGCTTCAATGCCTATTGAAGTCGATGAAAATACATCACATTTTTTTTTGTCATTAAAATCATTGGTAAGAAAGCGTTTTTTGATGGACACAGAGAATGGTAAATTTAAATTAAAAAAAATTTCTTCAAATTTCTACATTGCGAAAGAGGTGTTGCTGAAACACTTGTTAGCAATATTTCGGCAAACTTACGCTCTAATAATGTTAATTTGGCAGTTTAATTTGCTATTGTTCCCAATGCTGGGTTTCAATTCCACTTGCTGAAATTTATTTAACAGAATTAGATGACTGAAAAACATTTTATTCGTTTTTTCTAAAACAAGATTTGCAATAAAAATGAACAAAATGGAATAATAGGATAATCGTAAACATGGCGTATAGTAAAATAGACATGTCAAAACGAAAAAAAAATTCTTTTAATTTTTTCTTGTACTTAATTATCTGTTCTGAAAGCTTTTCTCATTTTGGGACTTCAAAAAAAAAAAAAAAAGGAAATTTACAGAAAAAAACCCCCTTAGCTTACATTTTAAAAATTTGTTTCGAAAATTTCGGCGGGGGCTGCAGCCCTGTCACCTTTACTAAGAAACTATGTGCTTGATCTTATTGACAGTAATAATAATCCTCATAGTTGATATTAAGTTTTTAATACATTTATTCTCCTGCTTTGAATAAATGGTACATTGGTACTACACACATAGACAATGTTGCAACATTTTTCATGTGCGATAGTTTTCTCCTTAGTACTGTGTTAGGTAACCTCTAATTTTCAAAGAATAAAAGTCTTGAATTAAATTGCTACTGATAATTAAAATTGAAAATTAAAAGTACTCCTAAATTGTGGAGTGCTCACCACAGACCCTCCACCCCCTTTTTTTTAAATTTTTATGTCCGATTAATATAATTAACAAGATTTATTAAAATACTGAAATTATTTTGTGAAAATTAGGAAAATGGAAAAAAAAAGTCTTTTCAGAAATAAATTACTTACTATTTCTAAACTCGGAATTGTATAAGAGAGAAAAAACAGTGATTGTGAAATCGTAGTATTAAAAGCAATCATTCTTGCCATTAATCGGCTCAGCCGATTAATCGGCCGATTATCAACAACCGATTAATCGGTAATCGGTAATCGGCCAATTTGCTTATCGGTGCATCCCTACTTATCACCTTCATCCATGGTAAAAAGTAAATTTCGAAAATTGTCACATATCAACCGAGAGGAAGTCGTCAATTTTCTGAACGCATTTAAAGCTCCTGCTATTATTTTTGTGTGCAAATTTTTCTCCTTTTATTTAAAAAAAGAAAATAACGAAAAAGGGTCAACTTAAGAAAAATATTTCGTCAGGTAGACAAAGATATCTTATAAAAACTCCCAAAGCCTTTCCTAAAATTCAGATGTTTTCTCTGCAATGCCTGATTCTGGAAAACTTGACATTTAGCTGCCTGGAACTGAGTTCCTTATTTTTCTTCTTAAAAAATCTCTACATCGTTTAATTCCATAGTGGCTTTTTCTTTATGTTTGTAAAATGGTTGAAGTAGTTTTTGCATTTGTTGTTCAAGTGTCACGAAATTTTTTTGTGTGCATAGTGTTTAAACTTACCTTTTAGTATTTTGCTGAGCAAAAAAAAAAAAAAAAATAGTCTGATACTTTTGCATTTTAAACCAACCATTTTCGTTTGAACTCAAGAAAATATAAGATAGTTTAAAATCTTTGGCCTATATAACAACCCTAAAAATCATGCTTTGTACTTGCAATGCATTGCGGTGAAATTAAGTGAATTTTACATTCTAGTTAGTAGATCTTTCTGGTAACGCGTTTTTTCCTATTTATACCCTCTAATTTGTAAAATAATCCCAGATTTTTTTTTCTTTGTAGCTGAATGTTTACATCGTTTTCCTCTATATTTTCGTTTAAATAATTGTCCTTTCACTTCAAAACAGTCATTTTAGACACCTCTTTAGCACACTACTGAGCCTTGCTATTTCTATTTAATGGATGGTGTTTTTTTCCTATTAGAAAAGTGTTTTCAGCAGTTTTTAGAGCTTTTCTGAGTTTTTCAGAAGAAAAACATGATTTTTTTAATTCAAAATTTCGGTACGAAAACTGTCACTACTTAAAATTACCCCAAATTGAATGGGGGGGGGGGCATTGCCCCCTGTCCCCCCCCCCCCCAAAAAAAAAAATCCGCCCTTGCCCCAAATCCAAATGTCATCCCCGTTTTACACCAAATCATCCCACTTTTTAAACCCCCCCCCTCAATGGTTTTTTACTTTCGACAGTTTCATAACCATTATTTTTATTTTGAAAGGTAGGCAGCATTTTACTACCAACCATTTACATTCTTCTTAGAGGATAAGAAGGGTCCATAGTATGAACATTTGGAGCACGTTGGGAGAGATCTTTATTTTCTAAAGGCTTGATATACATTTTTTTTCATTTATTTTTTGGCATAAAACCAGAGTATCAGGCTCATTCTTAGAGCCCCATGGTCGAATATATATATATACACTGGCAGAAAAAAATCCCAACACTAAGAAAGACTTGCGCTAGGTAAACGAAATTTGGTAGTCGTGTTTATACAACTGAAAGATGACATCGATTGAAATTTCGCGCTCCGCGCATAAGTATGGCGCAGTTGGCGTCACTCAGAACATGAAAATAAGGCTTGTTTTAAAAGCGTGTTGCAAAGCTCGTGAGTATTATTTTTCCGTGAAATTTGACGTATTGTGTTCATTTTAGCCAGGAATGCCTTTAAGAAGACGAAGAAGTCATTATCAACAGCTCACCGAGAGTGAACGAGGTCGTACAATTTGGCTACGAAAAGGTGGAGTTTCATTTCGCGATTTATTGCAGAAAAACTTGGTGGGAATGCTTCCACCGTGCATGATTATTGAAAGCTATGGTCAAGGGATGGTACTACCTCAAAAAGATCGAGTTCCGAGCTGCCACGTGGCACGACTGAGAAGTAAGATCGCCAAATCCTGCGTACGGCTGTGGCACATCGTACTGCATCTGCGGCTGACATTCAAGCTGCAGTTGGTACCGTCGTGACCCAAAGAACGTTAAGAAATCGCCTACATCAAGGACAGCTCCCATCCAAGTAGCCTGTAGCCGGTATTCCATTAACTGCAAACCATTGCCATTTGTGACGGCAGTGGTGTCACGACAGAGGTCACCGGAGGTCGGAGTGGAGATCTGTTGTGATTTCTGATGAAAACAGATTCTGCCTAGGTGCCATTGATGGTCGAATATTGGTCAGGAGGAGGCCAGGGGACCACCTGCATCCAAGCTGTCTGCGGCCTAGGCATACTGGACCTACACCAGGAGTCATGGTATCGGGAGCAATTTCCTATGACAGTAGGAGCACTCTTGTGGTTATCCCAAACACAGTGGCTGCAAATTAGTTGTCAGTCTGGTAATTTAACCTATAGTACAGTCCTTCATGAGTAGCATTCAAGGGGAAGTTTTCCAACAGGATAACGCTCGCCCTCACACCGCTACTGTAACGCAATGTGCTCTATAGAGTGTTGACATGTTACCATGACCTGCAAGATCACCAGATATGTCTCCAATTGAGCACGTATGGGGTATTATTGGACGGCTACTCCAGCATCATCCACAGTCAGCAATGACTGTCCTGGTATTGACACAACAAATGCAACAAGCATGGCACACCATACCACAAAGTGACATTCGGCACCTGTTTGACACAATGCATGCACGCTTGCAGGCTTGCCTTCAAAATTCTGGAGGTTACACCGGCTATTAAAGTAACATAATTTCGTATTTGCACAGCATTTTCTTGAGCTTAAATTATCCAGTAATCTTGCACATTTAATCAATTAAACATGTTAACCTAACAATTGCATTACCCAAATTTCATTACTCTACAGTAATTTTCTCTTGGTGTTGGGATTTTTTTCCGCCAGTGTATATGTATATATATATAAATGGCGGTCTCAAGAGTGGCCAATAAAAACTATGCATTGAATAATATAAGCCAGGCTCGTCAGTTGGGGGATCAGAGGGAGGGCGGAGGGGGAATAATTGGCCCACCCTGACTTCATGAAATTAATGTAATGACACACGTGGCAGTGGCTATGCTTTTTTTCAGGTATAATTCACATTGAGAAAATACTCTTTGCCCCCGTCCCGTATAAAAATTCGAAATGATGGGTCTGACGTAAGATTGTAATGTTAAAAGTACATAGAAACAACAAATCGAATTTAGTTTCAGTTAGCAAAATTAAATGTCAATTCAACATTATCAACTGCAAACTTGTAAGCTTTTGCTATTCAATAAAGCATAGCTTCTGTCGGATAATTCAGCGCCTACTATTTTTTTATATACAATATATGTATATATATGAACTCTTCCCATACGACATGCGAGTGTGAGCCCTGAATGATACTCTTCCATATTGTTGCGTAAAAATTCAGAAACTCTTATGAGTTTATTACAATCAAAAGCATAAACCTCAAACATATGAATACTTAAATGGGGTCCTCTCACCAGGGTTGCCAGATATAAGGACCATAAATACGGGACAGGCTTTGGGGGGGGGGGGGGGGTGAAGTTTAAAGGTTGAATTTTTGCAACCTTGAGTTTAATATTAAAGATTTCTCACAAATATACACGAAGAAAAAAATACATGATGAGCATATATGAATGAAAACTACATTTTTTACTATTGCATATTTATTTTTCTTTATATATATGTTAGTAGAAAAAGGTAGTGGGGGCAGTTACCACCCACTCTGATCCCCTAATTGACGGGCCTGTCTGGGCGTGAAAGATATAGTAGTTGTTTCTACTTATGAGTAATGTTTAGTATGTATTTTTACAAGCTGCTCGACGTACCAATGAGAAAATTTGAATACGTGCAAAATAATTTTAATGAGTCATTAACAAAAAATTTTATTACGATTGAACAGATATAGAATTAAACCCCTACTATATGATCAAGCAATAAGAAGTTAACCGAAAACTGAAAAAACAAAAAAATTCAATACTCAATATCTTTAGGAGAAAAACTGTACAGTTTTTTTTAAATATTAGAACATAATTATTCTAATATCATGTCGGATGATTCTATTGTTTTTAAATTATTTTAGCTACTTGACTTTACTGCTGTAATAATTTTTTCTAAGTTTTTATGTGTCTTTAGGTTTTTATAATGTTCATTGCAATTTATATTGCTGTCGTGCAATATAAAAATTGTGTACCTTCATACTTTTAAATACATATTTATTTGCCAAATGGAATAACATTTAGTTACAGCTTTTAAAAAAAGCGAAGCAAAGTACATTTCAAAATATATACGGGTCATTCCGACGAAAATGGTACAAATCATGTCTGAAACTCTTTACTTTAGATTATCAATTTAAGTAATTTCCACCAACTAATCATTTTTTTTTATTGAGTTTCCATTTATTTGTGTATAATGAAGTGTAAATAACTAGAACATGACTCATTTATGAAAGGATTTTAAATATTTTGATCACTTTGTTTAACAGAGTGGACATTTTACAGAGTGGACAAATAAGCCTTTAAAAATATCTGTATAATCACAAAGAAATTTAGAATCACAGAACAAGCATAAAGTGAAATAAACAGCCTAAAGCTGTAAGTCTGTCTGCAATTTCAAGAAAAAATTTATTTTTTTTTCATCATGAAATCGGCTCTAACAAAGTGGACATCCAACAGTTCAAATTAACTATCATAAGAAAAGAATTAGGTTCACCCTGGTTGTTGACTACATAATTCAATGTAGCAAGCTAATCATGGCAGTTATACTACCTATATTTTTTAAAAAATATATCAGATGGAATGCAATTCTTTATTTTATTTCCAAAAGGCATATAACAGCGTGGGCAATTTGAAACATAGAAAATCTAGGGATATGGATAAATAATAGTGTTTTTGGGGGAAGTTTTTTTTCATTTGCGTAATAATCTGCAGAAATGGTGTCAGAAGCATCTTGACA
Organism: Uloborus plumipes; assembly: GCA_038373865.1. Taxonomy (NCBI): domain Eukaryota; kingdom Metazoa; phylum Arthropoda; class Arachnida; order Araneae; family Uloboridae; genus Uloborus; species Uloborus plumipes. The sequence goes on along the minus strand of JAXGGA010003681.1, from coordinate 78,766 downwards.
CCATCTTGAAGCAGTGTCATTTATTTTGTTGTTACATTTCAGTTTAATTTTGAATCTCATTTAAAATTCTAGCAATTTGAAGCTGGGACACGTCATTTTCTCCTTCTTCTGACAAAGATAATTTTTTTTATGTCATTTCTAAATGCATTATACCTAATCAATTGATACTTGATGGCACAAAATTAAATGGAGAACCAATAAAAAATACACTTAATGGGTGGGAGTTATTGAAACTGATTTTAAAAAATTCTAAAGTCTCGGACATGATTTGTACCATTTTCGTCGGAATGACCCATATATCTGGAGACACATATAGACTATAGTAGAGAACTATAGTAGATAGGAGAGACTATAGTAGATAAACACTTATATTTCTTTTAGAATGAAAAATTGAGAAGGGCTTTCTATCATAAGGCGCAATACAATCACTGACAGGGAGCTGCTCCACCTTTACAATGAACGACATGTTTGCTGAATTAATTGCTACTATGATTTCTGCTCTAACTGAGCAGAACACTAACGTTACTCTTTAGAACAGAAAAACATTATAAGTCAATCAATTTTCTTATGACTATTTCACACTTTGTTTTACTTTATTTTTTTCTGAAAATTATATTTTATTATTTAAAATAATGCTTCTAGCAAGAATACGGGACTTTTGCTGTCCCGTAGCAAGGTTCCCCGGCACGCGGGACAATGTTTCAAAGAACGGGATAGTCCCTTGAAATCTGGGACGTCTGGCAACCCTGGCTCCCACCGTGACAGCCAGACTCAAATGTCCCCAATATTTTGCTATAGCTTTTCATATTTTAACTGAACACATTTTTAATCTTCATACATTTGATGTAAAGATACTTCTGGAAAAGTTATATTCTTGTTTTATAATTTTGTTATTTAAAATTTAATTTATTTGCACGCGTCACGTGTGGGATATCCAAAGTCAGCCTTGTGTGATGTGGTGTTTGAATCAACTAATCTTTGCTCTATTAATACAGCAATTACAAAACAAAAATAATAATGCTCCAATATAAATGAAATGTTTCTCATTTGTTGTGAAATAATTTTAACCGTTGAAAAATTGGCGTTAGGGCTATTTCACGTAAAAGGAGCTATTTTGCTTCGCACATGACGGCTTATATATATTTCATGAAAATGTAATATGTAATGACGGAATTTTTTTCTTAAGAAATCACACACACGTGCATGATTTCTAAAGCAACAAAATTTCGTTCATTACCCTATTAAATTATTTTTAATGAAATATATGAAGCGGCACGGTGCGGGGAAAAAAATTATACCGTTTTCGGTAGAATGTCCTAATGAAGTTTTTAAATACACGATCTGAGGCAGTGAAAAAATCTTATATACACAAAGATACATAAATAGAGGATAAATTATTACCTGGAAACGCTAAAGTAAAATCCTGCGAAATTGTGGAGAAAAGTACCAACAGCAGGTACAGAGCCATCGCTTGGTATGGCTTTATTTAGTCTAACGTGATTTTGCAAATTATTCAAATTCGTAATTTCTGTTATTGGCCAGAATCCCGACACCTGTCTCTGAGCTCTAATTACGAAGTCTAGACTGAGCACATTCTACCTATTCGCATTCACAATTTCTCCCCAAAGAATTCAATTAAAAGATTTCAGTTCCGCTGGAATACTCATTGTTCGATTGTTTATTTTCAGCCTTAGAATTTATTTTGTTATTTAAACTAATTATGTAATTAAGTACATATAAATATAGACTGTATTATTTGGTATGATAGTTGAGCCTTAAATAATGGGCAGAAAACGATTTTAGCAGAAGAAATGTGTACTCCCACGTACAATTTTACTGTGTAATTATTGTTTCATCTGCGTAATCATTTCAACTTACACTGTGTACATTGTTCCAATAGAAGAGCATATTTTATCAGCCGAATCTTTGTATTATCATATTATAACTCATTAAATAAATAAGCATTATATATATATATATATATATATATATATATATATATATATATATATATATATATATATATATATTATATATATATATATATATATATATATATATATATATATATATATATATATATATATATATATATATATATATATATATATATATATATAGGGGTGGGTTTTTAGGGTTCTCCCCCCCTCCGAAAATTTTCAAAACTATTACAAAAATGCTTTTCATAGTTTCTCACTGAATTACTTTAATTTTCTTATTTACTTTGAAACTGCATTTTAAAAATGAAATCATTGTTGAAAAATTGTAAAAGAAATTTCCAAATCACCAAAAAGTGACTGTTTCAATTTAATTTCACTTTTAGGGATATAGTTCATACTATAAGCAATATCAGAACTTATGTAAGATTTCGTGCTACCTAAATCAACAACTGCACGCACAAGTTTTTCGTGCCATTATGCAGTTTTACAATCAAATTTTGAAGGTATACATCCGAGAGTTGTACATGTACATGATTATTTAACGAACTAATTTTTGTTATTATCCGGTACAGAATTACTAGACTTATTCAAGGGCAAATCCGGACATAAAATTTCAAAATGATGCCTTTTACAAATTGGACACTTATGTTTAGAGTTACATTGAGCCGCCCTATGACTGCCTCTTTTAAGACACGCAAAACAGGCTTTCTTTTTTTTATATAATATCTATTTTGTAATCTAAGGACATATTCACAACTTCATTACAACTCTCCCATGCATGACACTTATCACAAAAAACACAATTATCAAATATCTAAAATTTCTTGTTACTATCACCAAACTTATTTTTATTATCATTTAAACCAATGAATTCACAAGCAGTAGGTACCAAAGATTGTGATCCAGAAACTTTACTGATATTTTTCTTACTACCGTAAAGTCGGGTTACTTGGACCCACAAGGAGGTTACTTGAGCCCACAGTGAAATGATAAAATCTGGGTTTGGTACTAGCATTAGAGACTGCAGAGTGCTTCTACCTAGAGGAGAAACGAGGAACTACGTGCAAGTCTTCAACTAATAAGTACCAAACCTAGATTTTATCATTTTACTGTAATGGGCTCAAGTAACCCCTTAGGGTCCAAGTAAACCGACTTTACAGTACTTATCCTGTCACAATAGAAACTTTCCCTAGCCATTTTAACTTGAAATTCACTATCAACCTCATTCTTTACAAAAATCTATATATATATATATAAAAGAATGTCGTGTTAATTACAGTATTTATAACTCAAGAACGGCTGTACCGATATGGCTAAAAATTGGTGGGTAGGTAGCTTAGAGCCAGGAGACGGACATAGGCTATAATTTATGTGTGTCAGTTACATAAATAGAAAAAAAAATATCTCATTGAATAAGCCTTTTTACTAAGCCTTTTTTGACACCTCCATGGCTAAGCGATATAAAGCACACGTTCTGGCAGCTTCCGGAGCGCAGTAAACAGGTTATAAGTTAGCGGTGCGTTGAGTGTTATTTGACTTTTTTGTGAAGTAAATTACAAACAAACGCGTTACTTCCCTTGAAATTTGTCAGAATCGATTGTCACTTAAGAGTTTTCACGCCTTTGAGGCTGAGAGGTGGAAAGCGCTTGGTGATGGGATAGCTCCTGAACTGCAGTTAAAGAGGTTGTTCTTTTTACTACTATTATACAGGGTTGTCCCAATTAAACTTCCCCAACTCAGACGCCTGTGCAAGACGTTGTATGGGTCATAATGTGATGAAATTTTGAAAGCAGACACTTCAGACCATGCGCTCGAGATTTATTACAGAAAAAAAAAATGGTACAAAAAGTTGCCGATAGGTGGCGCTGTATATTAACAAGCCTTTCTACAGATGTTCTATATGTGTGCCGTGGTTCTCCACAACTCCTTCCTTCGTAAAGCAGTGTGTTCTACAGCAGGACGCAGTAAGTCTACACTAATTCCAAGAACATGATCATTAATTGCGTCTTTAAGATGTGCCAAGGTTGTGGGATGGTTTTGATAGACACGATACCCCCCCCCTCCCTTTAAGAATTCCCATAACCAAAAGTCACGCTGGGTGAGATCAGGCGAGCGAAGGCCAAGCTGTTGGGAAGCAGCGGCTGATCACACGTGCATCGGTGAAAGTGGCCCGTAACATTTGTTGAACGCCACGAAGAATATGGGGAGGTGCACCATCCTGCATAAATATCGTATCCTGGAGGCTGCCACGTTGTTAAAGTTCAGGATTTATAAACGTTGTCAACATGTCTTGTTTCCATCTTCCTGCAATAGAGCAAGTTTCGTACCTTCTTGAAGTCACCTTCAAAAAAATAAATAAATAAATAAAAAATAAAATAAAATAACACCCCACAAACTTGACACATCTTAAAACGCAATTAATGGTCATGTTCGTGGAATTAGTGTGGACTTAGTAGAATACACTGCTTTACGAATGAAAAGAGTTGTGGAGAACCACGGTACTCACATAGAACATCTGTAGAATGTCTTGTTAATCTGCATTGCTACCTATCGGTGACTTTTGTACTATTTTTATTATTCAATAAATCTTGAGCGCATAGCTGTTTTCAAAATTTAATCACATTATGACCCATACAACGTCCTTCACAGGCCTCTGAGTTGGGGAAGTTTAATTTGGACAACCCTGTATATACAAAAGTTTGTTTGGATGGATTTATGGATGGAGCAGTCAGTTGATAAGCAGCCCGAAAAAATTTACATTTTTAACTAAGCTTTTTTTGAACCTCTGTCGCCGAGCGACATAAAGCGCATGTTCTGACAGCTTCTGGAGCGCAGTAAAATAGGTTGTGAGTTACCGGTGTACTGTCTAAAATCTTTTCGTACGACCTCCGCCGCATCAGCGCATGCGTCAAGTCTCTTCGGACTTTCGCGAAATAGGAGGGAAAAGCAACGATGAAGTAGTAAGCGAACAAAAGCTGAAGGCATCGGGTAGTGCGCATTAGGGTGGGGCGAAAAATAAAAAGTTTTTCAGATCAACTTCTAATAGTTGCCAAAAGTTATCTTTGATGATGGTTAGCTTTTGTGCAAAATTTAAGAAAAAACGGTTAATATCTTCAGCGGGCGCTGCGATCGCAAAGTTTTATAATAGCTTTTATCAGGTTTTTATGGTTAAAATATGAAAAACAATGCCGTTAGCTAATCTCATTGCATTTTTTTACTCATAAGATATATTCATACATTCAAAGCATATGAAATAACTCACAAAAAATTATTTTATAGGATATATTTATATTTCAAACATTTAAAAAGAAACAAAAACGTGAAAAAAAGTGATTTTTTAAAATATAAATATATCATTTAAAATGTTTGTGAGTGATTTCATATGCTTTTAATGCATGAAAACATCTTTTAAGTTAAAAAAAAACGCAAAGAGACTAGCTAAAGGCATTCTTTTTGATATTTGCACCATAAAATCCATAACAAAGCTATGGTAAAACTTTGCGATCGCAGCGCCCCCTGAAGATATTAACCGATTTTTCTCAAATTTTGCACAAAAGCTAACTATCACCAAAGACAACTTTTGGCAACTATTAGAAGTTGATCTGAAAAACTTTTTATTTTTCGCCCCACCCTAGTACGCATCCTAAACTTATCTCCATTTTTTCAGATGGAAGTGTCCGTGGCTCCCAGGCGCACAATACGCAAACAGACAGTATTAAGTGCTATTTGACTGTTTTGTGATGCAAATCTAGATATATTTAAAAGAAAGTCGCGTTATTTATAACTCAAGAACGGATATACCGAATTGAAAAATCATTTTTTGCATTGAATAGGAGGCGAGCAATTTTAGCGGCTAAAAATAAAGACGTAGATGACCTAAACTACATAATTCAAAATAAGATCATTGGAACAATGCGTTCATTCAAATCTATTGAATGCGTCACAAATGAAGATGAAGCCACCAACAATCCAATTGAATTTTAAACTCCTTGGATGAGCCTGGATTACCACCGCACAATTTACGCCTAAAGGTTGGCTCCGTAGTAATCATGCTTCGAAACATAAACCAATCAAAACTATGCAACGGTACGCGTTTGGTGGTTAGAAAATTGTTGAACAATGTAATTTACGCGACGAAATACAGAAAGAAAAGTTCAAAGGTGAGGAAGTTCTCATTCCGAGAATCCCGATGATCCCAACCAATATGCCGTTTGAATTTAAAAGACTTCAATTTCCGATCCGTCTTGCATTTTTCATGACCATCAACATATCACAAGGCCAATCCTTAAAAGTTTGGTTTGAATCTAGAACATCACTGTTTTTCCCATGGTTCCCATATGTGGCATGTTCACGGGTCGGAAGACCATCTGCGTTGTTTGTTTTTGCGCCTGATAATAAAACAGAAAATGTTGTGTATCACAAGGTACTTAAGTGAAGAGCAACTTATGCACTAAAATACAGAAACAATAATGATTGATTAATGTAGGTACTTAATTTTTTTTGTATTTTCTAATAAAAAAACACTTAATAAATTCAAAAATTTGCTTATTTATTGCCTTTAAGGCGGAACAGAGTTCGCCGGGTCAGCTAGTCAATAAATCTAAATCGGTCTTACCCACGGTATTTACAACGGAATGTCTCTGTCTTTAACACAACGTAATAATGTCCACCGGCAATGCTGATTCTACGAGAGGCAATATACGTCCGCGTATTTATTTTTTAAGTCCTAGCGATTCTAGCGAACGTAATTTCGTTTGTAGGTTATCGTATAATGCCGCCAAGTCGCCTTTCTTTTCATTCAGGACGAGCTGAAGCAAATCCCTTATGAATACCTGAATCAAAACAATGTCCTTGCCAAATCTTTCCCTTAGATATTCAACTGCCTTAGGTAGGATAATTCTCCAGGGTGGTCGGGAAACTTTCTACAATGTCTCGTTTTCGAACCCTGTGCCATTGCCTGAATCAGGTATCTCGTTCGTGGATGCTTGAACTTAGATGTATTTTCTCAAACTGAGACCAAAAGTTCAACCACTCCCGGAGATTTCCGTCAAATTTTCTCAGCTCCATTTTGGGCAGCTGTAACTGGGGTACTGCGTCTTCACCTTGCCCAGAATGGATTGAGGAATAATTACAGTTTTGCGGCGCTGGAACGAAAGTTTTTTGTTGCACTTTCTAGTAAGTAGTACTGTCTGTTTGCGCATTGTGCGCCTGGGAGCCACGGACGCTTCCATCTGAAAAAGGGGAGATAGGTTTAAGATGCGCACTACCCGATGCCTTCAGCTTTTGTTCGCTTACTACTTCCTCGTTGCTTTTCCCCCCTATTTCGAAAAAGTCCGAAGAGACTTGGCGCGTGCGCAGATGTCTCAGAGTTCGCACGAAAAAATTTTAGACAGTAACAAGGAATTTTCAATCGTAACTTTCGCAAACATCAAATTCTGCAGCGTACTGATCTGCGGTATATTTTTCCATATGGCAACAAATCCATGATTTCCGCGTTACATTCCTTCAGTTGCTTATATTTCTCAGACAACAACTCAAACTCCACGTCTATTTCGTCCAAGCTTGTTTCCCTTGGTTCCAAAAATTTATCAGAACTATTAAAAGCTCGTTGAAACTATTAAAAGCTCGTGAAAGCACTTCGACGGAAGCTTGCGTTTTTGCTTTAAGACCTGATTTAGTACGTGCAATTTTTCAGCTTACGTACAGGACTTAGAACAAGCCTCTGAAATCGTTAGACTTCGTATCCTGGCTGGCTCGCCAAAAATGTGGTGTTAAGACGTAAAAAAAAGTCCAGGTATAAAACATACGAGGCCAGTTTATTGACATTTGCACACAGGATTAATACAAGTATTTAAAACGCAATATAAATATAAGTTAAACTCATTATAGTTAAACTGGTTGTGGCCAAGCACCTGATCCAAATCGTGCTCCCCACCCTGACTACGTACTCAAAAAGCGGGCGCCACACATGCGTAATCCGACTATTTATAAGGCCATTCCACCACTGGGCAAATTTCCTATCTCTTTGGAGAGCACAACTAATGGAGTGAGGCTGTCCGCAACGGGTACTGCCGATAAATCGGTGCATCCCTACCTGGAATAATTTCTGCTGTTCTTTCAGCTATAGTCTAAGATCCCACCGCAGTTTATCTACACTCATAGCGTACACTCATGACGTATATTTCAAATTAAAGCTGATTTTTTTCTGAACGTGATGCACCATGTCCGCCTATATAAAAGTGCCCGAAACCTATAGGCAGCCTGGCCTAAACAGGTCACATGAATGTAGTATTTCTACACTCATAGCGTACACTCATGACTCATATATCAAATTGAAGCTAATTTTTTTCTGAACGTGGTGCACTAAGGCTGCCTATGTTAAAGTGCCCGCAACCTCTAGGCAGCCTGGCCTGAAGTTTAGGGTCCAAAATTTCAAATGGTTATAAAAGACGGAAAAATCGGTCGATTCTTTTGCTTTTTTTACTAAAATTATTCTTAATGTGAGTACTTTTTCGAAAAAAATTGATGAACTTAAATTTCAAAAATTGCCGATAGGGGGCGCTTTAGACTTTGTAGCTAAAAACAACTACTTTTTACCATTTTTTTTCGTATTTTCGTAATTGATTCAAAAAGTTCAAACTCTAACTTAAATTTTGAGCCCAAAATATCAACTAATTTCCAGTTTTTAGCAATATTAGGACCAAACGTCAAAAAATGTGTTTTTCTACTTTTTAACTTGTCCTTTCATGTAAAAAAGATTATTAAAATCATCTGGCGATACTAATAATGTGAAAATAAAATTAAATGTACACTTTCTGAGTTGTAAAATACAAAATTTCTGGGTAAAAAAAAGTTGGAAAAAAAATTTATTTTTTCTTTTTTTTAGTTACGAAAGGGTTCATCTGATTTTATTTTAACATTATCAGGTGATTTTAATAATTTTTTTACATGAAAGGACTAGTTGAAAAGCAGAAAAACACAATTTTTGACGTTTGGTCCGAGTATTGCTAAAAACCGGAAATTAGTTGATATTTTGGGCTCAAAATTTAAGTTAGAGTTTTAACTCTTTGAATCAATTACGAAAATATGAAAACAAACGGTAAAAAGTAGTTGTTTTTAACTCCAAAGTCTAAAGCGCCCCCTATCGGCAATTTTTGAAATTTAAGTTCATCAATTTTTTTCGAAAAAGTACTCACATTAAGAATAATTTTAGCAAAAAAAGCAAAAGAATCGACCGATTTTTCCGTCTTTTATAACCATTTGAAGTTTTGGACCCTAAACTTCAGGCCAGGCTGCCTAGAGGTTGCGGGCACTTTAACATAGGCAGCCTTAGTGCACCACGTTCAGAAAAAAATTAGCTTCAATTTGATATATGAGTCATGAGTGTACGCTATGAGTGTAGAAATACTACATTCATGTGACCTGTTTAGGCCAGGCTGCCTATAGGTTTCGGGCACTTTTATATAGGCGGACATGGTGCATCACGTTCAGAAAAAAATCAGCTTTAATTTGAAATATACGTCATGAGTGTACGCTATGAGTGTAGATAAACTGCGGTGGGATCTTAGACTACTAGAATTCTATCTTAGAAACGAAGTCAAAGTTCACCAAGAAGATGTTGTTCATGTGCTTTTATAAAACTGCCCTGGATGCTATTTCAATTTCCAGATGGTTCATAAGGTATTCTCCTAGTTTTTTTCCCCTAGGATTTTTATAGCAAAAGGATCTTGTTTTAACCCCTTCCCGGCTTATCCCGAGCTGGACTCGGGCAAGCGAAATGTTCCATTCTGGCTCATCCCGAGTGTAGCTCGGGCACGGTGAAAATTAACACTACACAACCAGTCTTTCAAGAATTATTTCGCATGTCCCTTTTATGGTTTCGGATGCTTTTATTTACTATTGTTGCTACTAGATAACATAACTATACAGTGTTTTGAGCTGTAGATTTAAGATAAGAGTAGGCGCCGAATCCAAAGTAGAATGATTTCTGCCATACAGAAAGCCAACTTTGCAGGTAAATACTCATTTATTTACATAGATATTTTTACATTTATTTTTAGGAAATGTTGCATGCGAATGATGCTATTATGTTTAAAAAGATATGTATGTATGAAAATAAGCATAAAAAAAAATTGACATGTTTTGATCCGTAATCCCGAAATAAAATGAGCCTGGAAGGGGTTAATGTTCTATCTATTGTGTACAAAATACATCATGTAAATAAAACCACCATACATAAAATCTCACATTTTATTAAAATGAACACCAATAAAACAATTTGATAGTTACATATATGAAGACAAACGCTCATTCATCTCATAATGGATGCCATTTCAATATGTACTCATACCACAGTTTAATAAATACGAAAGTCATGACCAATGCCTGTGGAGAATAAAAGCAAGTATGCTAAAAACGAGTAAACGTAGGTTGGCACCGTTGAGATTGGCAGAGTTGCAGAGATCTCCTTTGCAAAAGCACATCATAACGCGTCTGCCGCGGAAAATGGTTGGAGCACAACGCTGTTCTTCATCCCCGGGGGGTCTCTGAAGGCACATTCTTTCAGTTGCAATAGCATATTCTAGAATGGAATGGGTTATTAGAAAATATTTTACAGTTGAAAGATTCGATTCTTATTAAGAGCAATTAACACGTTAAATGCCAGGCATTTGGGTCATTCCATGGAAAACGGTCATTTCGTCCCGCACGTGACGCTTCATATATTTCATTAAAAATAAGATTGTAAGAGGATTGAAGGGGCAAGTGGATAAAGGTGATGTGTTTTGCCGATGTACACAAATTCAAATTAGCGTGTGTTCATTTGTGTTAACTCACAAACAGAATCGAAAGGGCAAGTGAATAAAGCTGATATGTGACAATTTTTTAAAGTTCTAGAAAAAACTTTGAAAAAAAAAATATTACCTTATCTTCATTCATGGTAAAGAGTAAGTGTTTCGAAAATTGTCACATATCACCTTTATCCACTTGCCCCTTCGATTATGAAAAAAATTTTGTTGCTTTGGAAATGACACACGTATATGGGTGATCTTTCAATAAAAAAATCATTATTATTAAATGGAACCTTAGCTTTCATAAATTACAAATCGTTTTGTCATTGCCAAATTATAATCGATCAAAAAATTAACTCATTCTTAAAGCCCGTTACAAGAGGTTTACTTAGGATATCCCACACGCGAGAAGCATACAAATAAATTAATTTTTAATTAAAAAAAATATTTGATAAAAAATGTTGCTGTGTCAGGAGTATCTTTGCAGCAAATGTAAACATTAAAAAATGTGTTCACTCCTGCTTAGTTAAAATGTTAGGATTTATATCAAAATGTTGGTAAAATTATAAAGTCAGTTGTCTCGCACATAACGGTGTAATGGCTCATTTAGGAATGATTTATAATGAGGAGTTCGGTAAAAACTGCCCTTCATAATGCATAGGAGAAACTAACAAGCATGCAAGAATTTGGGTGACATTTAAAAAATTTACCAAAACTCCTCCCGTCAAATGTGCACTAGGGAGGGCCGAGAATAACTTTTATTTTTTATTTCGATGATTGGGAATGCGGAAAAACTGCCATTAGGGAAGCAAAGTGCATATAAAAAATTTGAAATTTTTTGGTCAATTTCATGATCTGCCGCAAATACGTTGAAGTTTGGAAAAAATGCAGTTTTTTCGAGATTTTTAGTTAAATTTTTTCAAAAAAAGAAATCTATTTTCGATAACCGGTAGGGCGGAAGAGGTGCCATTGAGGGCATAAAAATTCCATAAAAATTTTAAGATCTGTGGTATAATTCCTTCCTTTTCTACAAATGCCTAGAAAGTTTGGCAATTTCCAGTTTTTTTCTACGTTTTAAATTCAATTTCGTCAAAACGTTGAAATGCTGTTTTCGCCGTACTTATCTGAAATAACTACATTGTTTGTCACATATGATGCACTTTTAGATGTTCGGTGCTGAAAATTTTTTGAAAATAATTTCCTAAAAATCTCAAAAACTTCATTTTTTCCACACTTCAACGCGATTGCGGCAGATCAAGAAATTGGCCATAAAATTTCAATTTTTTTATATGCACTTTGCTTCCTCAATGGCACCTTTTCCGCACTCCCCATCATCGAAATAACAGAAAAAGTCATTTTCGGCCCACCCTAATGTGCACTAACTGGATGCAAAACCAAACTACGTACGAGAGCAAAAAATGCAATACTCTCTTACCATCTCCCTTTCCGTCAATAATTTTAGCACACCATCCTGAAGCACAAGGCGAAGCTTCTACAGCCCGAAGCTCTTCGGCAGTTGTAGCATTGTGGGGGAAAGGATCCTTGCAGTCTCCGAGCTCACCTCGAGATCTACAGACGAAGCAGCGCTTGATGCGACCTAAAGAAGACCCATGGACATTTAGTTCCATGCAATGAGGGCACAGAAATTAATCAAAAAATGACACAGGATTATCGTAGGGAAACAATATGAGTAAACAGCATGTTACCGCCCCTCAGCAAACAGCAAGAGCTAAGGCAGAAATACACGCAGCACACCGGCAGCTCGGTTATTCCATCCCGAGACTGCAGCTGCGTCCTTATTATGGACTCATCAGTCTGGAATAGGAAGTAACCGAGCTGGAGGCGGATATCAACATATAGAAGCTAAGAATAAAAAAAACTGAGTGCGCCACTGAAGTTTTTTTTTCTATCTTTTGAGTTTTTTTATCCCTAGAATTAATCTTATCTTTAAGGATATATTATTTAGGGCTGGATTCATGTGGTCATGGGGATATTCGCCCACCATTCATCTTAAAATGACTTGATATATTTTTTTCTAATGCTTCTAATATATTCAAATATTTCTTTCAAAACGACAGCTTCAAAATGGTTTATTAAAAAGGAAAAAAAAAAAAGATCAATTTTTAATCACAAAATGTGTAGGTTCCCAGTAAATCCGTTAATCTCCCCTCAAATTCCTGTTTAAATCCATTTTTGAGGGTGAACGCCCCTGAAATTTCCTGGAGAAGGACCCTTAACCCCCCTGTTTTTCTGGAAAATAGGACCCACTTTAATACCAAGGATCTCACTCATAAATTCGATCAACCAGGAAATCATTTCTTACTTGAAAAAATTTCAAAGAACATCTAACATTAATCCATTAATGCATGCCTAGTGTCCATTTTTAGAGACAGTCCAAAAGTGTGTCTGAATTTCCTAAAAATGAACATTTCAACCAAATAATTGTGTTCAATTATTATTTTGGCTATTGTTTCAATTAATTATTAACAGATTGCAGCACATAACCATAGTAAAGTGTGTTCTGTAGCCATTTTATTCTGATCTTTATCAAGAATTATATCGTTCACAATCTCAAAAAGAAAATGCAAAGTTTTTACAATTATCAACAAGTGATTCTATCTGTGTTTGATATATATGCTACTTTGATTAATGTTCTAGTTTACCTTTTTTTGCAATTTGTTAACTTTTAAATTTTTTATGGATTTTATAGCAATTTAAGAACGTCCCTAAAAAGGGACACTAGGCACTACAGGCTGGATTGTCTAACCGTGGCTGATTTCTTGCTTAGAATTAATAATTTCTCAAAAGAAGTTAGAAAATGTTTTTAGACTGAAAAATAGATAGTTTTTATTTTTAAAACAAATAAAATCAAAATAAATTAAATTAATTAATACATAAATTTAATTACAATTTTCTCAAATATTTATCACTTATATATATATTTATTTTTTTTTTTTTTGAAAAAACGAAAAATACTCAAGGTTAATTTTGAAAGAAAGCTATTTCAAAAATGTAATTACTTAACACTAATTATTTGTTGTGTTTAATTACTTTTAAATAACGCATTTAGGTGTTTTTTATTGTTTAGTACTGACAGTTGAATAAGCCCTAAGCTGTTTCAGAAGCTTAGCACTTCACCTTGATGAAGACTTCAAGGATTGCATATGCATTTGTTGTTTGGAGGGGGGGGGGGCATGGGCAGTGGTTGCAGATTTAATTTCAGAATTCCCTGAGCATGTCAATTTTTATCTCTACTGTAACAGTTTATTCACTTCTCTTGCGCTCCTAAATGATAAGTTATCTCAGAAAGGATTTGTGCAAGAATCGGATTGAAAAATGCCCATTAACTAAAGTCGTGTTGTTCAAAAAGAAAAGAGAGGAAGTTTTGAATAAATGTCGATGACAAGTAAAATAATATTACGTTGGTTCGGTGGAATAATAGCAATATCGCGTAATTATTGCATTGAATCTTCATGGAGTTTATCCTATAGTAAAGGCTAAGCGATTGTCTAATAGCGAAAAGAAAGTAATTGAAATTGATGAACCAAATATGGTTGCTCAGTACAATCGTTGCAGGGGGGGAAGGGGGGGGGGGACAGTTCCCATGCATCAAAATATCGGGATTTAACGGTTTTTGATCCAATCTAAAAAAAAATGATGGTGCCGCTCTTCATTTTTATTTTTGAAGCTGCTGTACAGAATGCATTGAGCTTAAGAGTACCGGGTTGAGTTTGGTATTATGGGGAAAGTTGTTACATTGCTTTAAATAAGTCTCAGGTAAGATGTGCCCATTGATGTAAAAAAGCTCATCGGAAATGCAGCAAATGCAATGTAGGTTTGCACAACAAATGCTTTGCTGACTTTCACACTCAACGACACTAATATTTTCTTGTTCTCTGAGTCTACTTTCCAGTTTATGTTAATTGCTGCTTTTATCTTTGTGTATAAAATGTTTTTTTTTAATATTGTATCGTAGGCAGAAAAAAAAAGGCATGCGGCCCGCCAACACATATCGTGCGGCCCGCCAACTTCTTATTCAGCAGATTTCTTTTTTCGAAATTTTATGGTATCGGGAAGCATCGAGACTACCATTCTTGGTCAAACCGCGATTCCCGAAATTTTCTCTCGATCGCTTTTCACTCCTTTCATTGTATTGGGAGAAAACGTATAGGGGGGACATCTAAAGGTCAAGGTCAAGCAGTCCTACCCTGCAAGTACCCAGGCACGTGTCGCTTCAAACAAATTCCTAGAAATAGTATTGCCTCGCGTTGGTAATACCAGGCGGGGGAGACTGGGATAGGTAAAACCTGCCTGTAATTGGTTCAAAATAAAGGGGGGGGGGGCGGAGGGGCTCACTGACGCTGCGGTTTTTGTTGAGAATTTGCTGTCGTCAACAATCCTCTCTTTTCCATTGATGATCTTGATTTGGCTCTAGTAGTTGACTGCATATATTTCATCTTCCATCATGAGTAAAAAACGAAAGATTGAGAGCGAGAATCGTATGTTCCAGGACCGCTGGGAAACCCAGTACTTTATTACAAATAGAAAGGACAAACTCCAGTGCATGATTTGTATGCAAATTGTGGCTGTGTGCAAGGAATACAATGTCAAAAGACATTATACGAGTCTTCACGAAGGGAGCCACGGTAAATATCAAGGAGAAGCAAGATCTCTTATGGTTTCAGAACTGAAGTCAAAACTGCAAAAACAAACTGGTGTGTTTACTCAAGTAAAATCTGACCAGTACAATGCTTTGCATGCTTCGTATGCAGTTTCACTTGAGCTTGCTAAAGCGAAAAAACCTTACACTGATGGCGTCTTGGTTAAAAAGTGTGCTGTAGAAATGGCAAAAGCATTTGGTGATAGCAAAATTGTTAAGCAATTTGATTCGGTTCCAGCTTCTCATCAGACCGTCCAGCGAAGAGTTGCCGAAATGGGTGATCAAATACAACAGAAATTGTCCAGTGAGATTGAAAAATGCTGTTATTTCTCCTTGTGTATCGACGAGAGTACAGACCAGTCGGACGTTAGTCAACTCTTGATTTTCATTCGCACTGCAAAAGAAGACTTTGAGATCAGAGAGGAGCTCCTTACCATGTGTTCTCTTCACTCCACAAAGGGTACGGACATATTTGAAGCAGTGCTGAAAGCGGTCAACAGTGTCGGAGGTTTTGAAAAGTGTTCCGCCATAGTCACAGATGGTGCAAAGGCAATGGTAGGACCAAATATCGGATTGATTGGATGTTTGAGAAAAAAAGGAATGAAATGCCCTGCACTTCATTGCATCATTCACCAGCATGCTTTATGCGGGAAATCGGTGAAGCAAACTGAAACCCTCAAAAAAGTTGTGAAAGTCATCAACATGATCAGAGGCGGCAACAAGGCTCTTATGCATCGGCAGTACCGTAACTTTTTGGAGGAAATTGAAGCAGAATACGGAGACCTGCTCATGTACAATCAAGTTAGGTGGCTCAGTGCCGGAAACTGCCTCAAGAGATTTTTCGATTTGAGAACAGAAATCCCTCTTTTCCTTCAACAGTTTTCTCCGTCAGAAAACTTGGAACAAGAACTTTTAAGCATGGATTTTTCACGTCACCTGGCTTTTCTAACTTATATTACTTGCCACCTCAACGATCTGAACCTAAAACTTCAAGGAAGAGGTCAACTGGTGTCTGATCTAATGGCACACGTAAATGGGTTTAGAAACAAGCTGAAAATTTTCCATGCAACTTTGGCAAAAAATAACTTGTCTCACTTCGCCAGCTGTAGTCGTTTGGCGTCAGAATGTGAGGAGGTGCTGGACTTTTCTGAGTTTTGCCCTGAGTTGCAGATAATTATTGACGAATTCAACACCAGATTTTCAGATTTTGAGAGTATCAAGAATGAAGTGGCTCTGTTCAGTAACCCAGTCACGGCAAACATTGAGGAACAACCGGCAAACCTGCAATTAGAACTTTGCGATCTCCAGGCTGACCCGTTCTTTCAAACAAGAACCGAAAGGGGATTTGAGTTCTTCAAGTTGCTTCCAACTGAACGGTTCCCCAATCTACGTGACCTCGGACTGAAAATAACTTCTATGTTCGGGAGCACATATTTATGTGAAAGTGCTTTTTCGGTGATGAACTCTATCAAAAATCACCACAGGACCTCTCTCTCTCTGACAGTTCACTGTTAGACCTTCTTCGGCTGGCAACGACTAACATCGATGTCGACATTCCTGCCCTTGTAAAGAAGGCTGATAGGCCTCAGTTTTCACATTAAAATGTAAGTAAGTTGTTTGTAATTGTAATTAATTGTTCAACTATTAACTGTAATTGAATATAACAGGCTATTGTTCAACTTTTTCAAACTGCGGCCCGCCAGGTGATCAGTGACCGAAATTCTGGCCCGAGGGCTCTTAGCAGTTGGACAGTCCTGATGTAGGGGAATGTGAGGCAAAGTGAAATAGTAAAATATCTTCACAGTTTGACCTGTTAAGCAATATTTTAATATAGTTCCCAGACATACAGCTGATTCCAGTCAAAAAATAAATTGCTCCAATGATCAACGAAAAAAATTATACATGCAATTTTAGAAATATGTCATACCTTCATTGTAATATTCGTAGTATATTTCAAAAGTACTTATTATAAAATTTTTGTAATTATCATTTTAACTATTAATTGAGATCTACTGATTGTCAGTGCAGTCCTTATTTAGTTTATATTAGGCATGTTTTGATTTTGAATGTTCAATGTAATTTGTGTCAGTGCTTGAGGGGCAAAGTGGATGGGGCAAAGCGGAATAGTTCGTTTCGTTTCCTTATGCATTCATTTTCTAAATCACGGACATATTTCTTCATTTATTCACATTCTTTTACTTATTAATTTACCTTTTCATTCATTCACTCATTTTTTTTATTCTCTATTTTATTTACTCATCTTTTATTAATTCTCTATTTTATTCACTCATTTTTTTTTCTCATTAACTATTTTATTTATTCGTTTATTTTTTCATTAATAATTCATTTTTTCATTTATTTACGCATTCATTTGATGAAACTTACTGTAACTCATCAAATAGAAATGTTTCATTACAAAAATATTGCATTTTTCACTTTGCCCCATGGTTTACCGAGCAGAAAAAGGTGCAAAAAAACTGCCAAAAATGAAAAACATTTTAATGATAGTTGCATTAAAAAATGCACTATTCCATCTTTATGTACACTGATTTTCAAACCAAATTTTCAACTTGCTCATTTTGAATCAGATGTCATCTTAACTATTTCACGCTCTTTGCCCCACATTCTCATAAATAGTTGAAAGGAGAGAGAAAAAAAGTGCGACTTTCATTTTTACTTTATTCAGGAAAAGCGTTCACTTTACGATCAAACGGAGGAAGTTAATTACGTGGAAACACCGATATACGTGTTCTTCCCAACATAGCATTAGTTTCACTGTCCTTAATCCTGCTTGCTCGTTGGACCGCGAATATCGAGCAAGAAGTTTATGGGTTTTGATTCCAAAATAATTTGTTCGAACTGATTACAGCAATTTCGTAACTTATCGACATTTAATGAACAAATGAAATAATATATACGGCCATTTCACGAAAAATCCGCCATCTTATTCCGCATGTGACGCTCGTGTATTTCATTAAAAGGTAGTGATTTTAAAAGGTAATGAACAAAATTTTGTTGGTTAAGAAATCAAAAATCGATGTGGGATTTCTTAGGCACAAAACTTTGTTAATTACTCTTTAAAATTACTACATTTTAATGAAATATATTCGTGTTACGGGACAAAATGGCAGCGTTTTTATGGAATGGCCCTATAACTCATTCAATATTTTATCTCTGCAATGCTGAGAAATATGCAGTTGAAGTAACGGAACCCTGCCAATACCTCATGATGTTCGAGATATACGACCTGCAGTACATACACTGTTAAAACTACTGGTGCCGCAGGGAGGCCAATAAGAAAACTGGTGTGAAAGCAAGTTGCCATGGGGTGCCATAGCGAATTTGAAATGCTCTTTCCGTACCAAAAAGCCTCTCAGAGGGTGCTTTATGCTTACTCTGTAGCGCCATCGGCACACTTTAGGCTTGCGCATGCTTAGTGAGACATCTGCAAGGCACCCCTAATAGCCTGCGTCTGGGCATTGCGACTCTAAGCTCTCATCATCATCATCAACTATTTGAATGGCGGACATCTTGTTTACGTCGACACGACAGAATTCTCGGTACACTGTTTTCACAGTCTTGGATTTCACCTTGAGTTTATTACAAAAACGGATTAATTCTTCATTTTAATCTTCGAATTCGCACGTAAGTACATGCATTTAATCATAGCTCTAAGATTTTTCCAACATATTTACAAAATGTTCTAACGGAAATTTTTCTCTGTGTAGCGTTCTCTTTTGCCGCGTAGACACAGCCAACAAGCAGCAGAACGCGAAGGAAAGGGAAAAAAACCCCTGCCTGACTCTTTCTTTCTTATTTGTTTTTATCATACGTATACAGGGTGTCCACTCCTATCGTGGACCAATAGCTAATTTCTAAACCGTTAGAGATAAGCATATAATTCATTTAGGAAAAAATCTCCAAATTACGAAAGGAATTTTGGGTCTATTCAATGTTTTTCAAAAAATCAAATTTTGAAAGAGTTACGAAATTTAAATTTTTATACAGCCCCCCAGTCCTATCAATCATATTTAGTAAAACACTTTTGACACTGTAACGTTTAAAACTAAAAAAAAATCACCCTTCTACGACAAAAATTGACCGAGTTATGACGTTTTGAAAAATCAAGATTTTGAATGATTTCGCATACGGTCCCTTCAGCGATCTCTCGATGACGTCATGAAATAATGCAAAATCTTGATTTTTCAAAACGTCATAACTCGGTCAATTTTTGTGGTAGAACAGTAACTTTTTTTTAGTTTTAAACGTTACAGTGCCAAGAATGTTTTACTAAATATGATTGATAGGACTGGGGGGCTGTATAAAAATTTAAATTTCGTAACTCTTTCAAAATTTGATTTTTTGAAAAACATTGAATAGACCCAAAATTCCTTTCGTAATTTGGAGATTTTTTCCTAAATGAACTATATGCTTATCTCTAACGGTTTAGAAATTAGCTATTGGTCCACGATAGGAGTGGACACCCTGTATGTACATACAATTTTAATGCCATGATTTGCATTTCGTGCTTTCGCTAATATCTTTCGTTGGCGTTATTGATAACGAATGATGAGTTCGTTATTGCAAGAGCTTTTTTTTTTTTTGTTCCATCAGATGAAATGAATAGATCCTTAAAATATATTTCGATTTTTAATCTGTCGAGGAACTTGACGTTTAACAAACACTGCTTTTCAAATACCCCTATCTTTTATTCCATAAATATATTTAAATGTCGAACTATACATATGTATTAATATGTTACTCTTGATTAAAATTTTAGAAGTTAATGAAGCCGATTTAATTTTTTATTGATAGAATAATACAACTGAATATTTTTGATTGTTTTTGAAAGGGATCCATAAAATACCTTCCCTCTTCATTTTCGGTACAGATAATGCTGTAGAAAATGTCAATAGTATTTAAAACTTTGAGTTGAATCCAAGTCATGAATTCTTTTAAAATATGTTAGAAAGTCTGAACTGTGAGAAAATGTTTTTAACTACAAGTTTCGATCATTTTCAAATCGGAATTCAAGGTAAAAATGTACCAAGACTTCGCGAAAAAAAACAATTAATAAAAATAAACACAGTTGAAAACAAAAACGCACACAGCACAGGGGGGAACTGCAATAGTGAACAGTGAGGGTGCCATTATGCTCTCCTATGCGGTTCCATCTTTCACCCGCGCTGCTTGTTGAAATGAGGGTGCCAGTTTTTTACCCAAGCCAAGGGTGAAATCTCTGCTCCCTACTGGGTACCGCTGGTACTACAAGCGTTTCACCCCGGAAAGTGCCAATCGCAACCAGTAGTTTTAACAGTGTACAGACGCAAAAAGGTTGGCAGTACCTATTGGGTGACTCAGAAGTTCCCAACGGGTAATGTTCGTACAAATTAATATATCGGTCAGTTAAAAGGCAGAATTCCTTTAATAGAATTATCCGATTTTACTTATTGTACTCGAGTCCGCTATTATTCTTCAGGTGTTCTTTAAAAACTACGATTCAGTCCTTTCAAAAACAGAGGGGCCAAATATCCCCCATAATTGAAGGGCTTGGAGGATGAAGGGGCTAAATTATATTTAAAAAAAATGAACACTCTGGACAATGGTAAGCAATGAATACAGGTAAGTAAATAAAACTTGGTACATCGAAAAGTAGGTGTCATTAGACCAATTTCATAGTTACACTAACGACAAAACCAGAAAACAAAAAAGCTACAACAACTGCAACAATAAAACTTTGAACTTTAAATACTCGCAATTTCTGTTTTGTCACTTAACCCCTACATCTCCCAAGCATTTCAATTACGATTTTAAGACTTCTAGACCAATTTCTATAAACGTCCATGGATCGTCCTCCTCCCTAACACCACCAAAATCTGTCATGTCAAAAACTGCGTTATTTAAACTACAGTTTTGAACTACCATCTAAAATTTTTTTCAGATTGCAACACTGGCACAGAGGATGACCCCCTCCGAAAATTTAAGATGAATTTAACGTCAATAAAAGATTTTCTGCAGAGTTATGGTGTAAAGTCTTCTTTCCAGGCCTGTCATATGGGGTATCCCCTGACTTTGGGAAATTAATGGAAATAAATATGAAGGGGCAAGTGGATAAAGGTGATACGTGACATTTGAATTTCGCCGATTTACACAAATTCAAATTAGTGTGTATTCAATTGTGTCAACTCACAAACACAATTGAAGGGGCAAGTGAATAAAGGTGATATGTGACAATATTTTAAATTTCTATAGAAAAAGCTTTGAAAATATATATATTACCTCATCACCTTCATCCATGGTAAAAAGTGTGCTTTTCCAAAATTGTCATATATCACCTTTATCCACTTGCCCCTCCATATAAGTGAGCGCGGTTTTACTGTTTTTCGGTATAATTTACATTGAGAATATACCATTTACCCTCCTCCCTCCTCGGAAGCATTTGAAGTGACGAGCCTGCTTCTTTCAGTACACAAATGTATGTTATATATGTAAAGATTTAAATTGAAAAAGAAAATGAGTAACAATGATGGACGGAATTCTAAACAATAGTGTGTCAAATCTATTAAAAATGCGTATAATTTCACAATTTCAGAAACTGGTATGGATAACTGATTTAATTATTCGAATCCAAAACGTTTTATTTTTATAAGTTTGCAAGGTAAAAATTAAGTCATAATCTGACATCACATGACTTTTTTTATCAATTGTTTTGTGTACATAATTTATTTTTAAAGCTATCCAATTGAGTTGTGCAACATATCAAAGTTATTTCATATTTTCATGAATTTGAGTAACTGTTGAATCCGTTTTTGAGAAAGCAATAGTTTTTTTTTTTAAATCAAGCAGCTCTGAGGAGCAAATTATAGTGTTGTTGTCGTGTGCCAGCTAAGCTGGCAATTTGGAGTGCTCTGCTTCACTGTTCCAACTGTACCGCGATTTGGTGTAAAGTCCGACTTCTACAGTACACACATATGCCACAGAGACCCGTTTATCGGGACCATAGAATTCAATATTCTATAGTACTGCCCGACTGTAGCGTGGGCATGCGTTCACAGCACAACAACAAATTCACACAAAGAAAGGACAAGAGAGAAAGTACATCCATGCCCCATGCTGGGATTCGAACCGGGAACCACACCATCCGGATCAGGCTTTTCTGACCACTAGGCCGGCTGAGAAAATTATTATTCAATGAAATCGTTCGTCATCCACAGAAGTCATCCTATTCATCAACCCGACAGAATTCAAAACCATTGCTGAAGTTGAGTACCGCTGAAAGCAACTTTACCGTGCTTTAAGTTCAGAGTGGGTGCCTGCAAAATCGTACGCAGGTGGTGCACCTGAACAAAAAAATACTTAAAAAAATTATCAAAAAAAAATTTTTTTTCCAAAAAAGATTAGCAACAAACATTTTTTTACTAAAACAAATTTACAAAAAAAAAAGTTCTTAACTAAAAAAATTAGGCAATAAATTTTGTAATTAAAAATAAGGAAAAAACTCTTCTGGCAACAAAAAATTAACAAAAGAAATCATTGATTAAAAAAAATGCCAGGAGTGTGCAAGTGCACCCCTTTGTATCCTCTGCCGGTGCCCCATAATTCAGAGATTGTTTGGCTATAAAGCAAAGAAAAATATTTTTTAAAACAAGATATTCGTTTCGATACAGCTCTACACAGTTCTGTTTCTCCCTATTCAAGCAGAGAAACAAAAGACTAAAATAGTCTTTTGGTAGCTCCTTGAAAGAAAATACCGGTGAAAAATCCATTCAAGGGAAGGTCAATGTACTGTTAGTTTCATGTACGAGCTCGGGAAACAGAGCATACCAGAAGTGACATCTAACAAAATGTTCCTAGTCTAGGTGAAGTGGACAGTGAAATAATTCAAGAAAATTTGAATATTTCACGCATCTGAGCCGTCCATGATATGCTCAAAGACAAACGGTTAACTTCCGATCAAATTCAGAAACTCGGGAGGATATGCTTTAAACGGCGAAAGATATACAGTCGAACCTGTTTATCTCGGTCCTGCTTATCTCGAAAACCTCTCTATGTCGAAATTTTTCAATTTCTCTGCTTTTACAGCATACATTTTGTTTTTTCTCATGTTTATTTCGAATGATTGTTCCCGAAAACCTCTATATCTCGAATGTTGACTACTCTCGTTTTTGAATTTCATCTCCAGCCATCTTCCTCAATGATATAACTTGGAGACAAAAATCATCTTTTGCACAATCATTCAAAGACTATGTTCGTACTTAAAGGTATGCATTAACTTGCTACCGATATAGTCATCACAATTAGTAACACGTCAATTCACAACATGTCGTACAGTAAAATTTTCAACAATATCAATACAAAACAATCTATTAAGTATTTGACTTTGTTCCAATTGCTTATTATTGTAAATTTTATCAGAACCTCTGTATCTCGAAACCTCCGTATCTCGAATTTTTCTTCTGTCCCGTGAAATTCGAGAGAGACAGGTTTAACTGTATATTCAAAGAATAAAAAGTCATTAGTTTTAACACACCAGTTAGGAGCTTTAGATAATTAAATGAAGAGCTCAGAATACAGGTGAATCAAAGTCCATGAAAAGCTTCTTTGTGCTACAGATTTAAAGTTCCATTTCATTACAGTGGCCTACCCGTTAACATTTTTTAAAATTATTAACTATATTCGATACTATTTGAACTAGGATTTAGATCATTATTGCAAACAGGGGTGCCCATCCCCCCCCAAGCTCAATGGCGCAAACTCCCCCCCCCCCCCCAAATTTTATCAACCCTTTTGTGCTATTATTTTTTTATTTTAACCCCTCTTTTTCATTTTTTATATTTCTTAAATATTTATTTATTTTTAAAATATTATTTATTTTAAATATTATTTTTCAAAAATATTTTTATTTATTTTTTTAAACTATTATTTTTTTATATATTATTAATTTTTTAGAAGTACTAATTATGCGCAGAATAGAATAGCTTTTTTCCTCTTTCAGACATTACAAGCACACACACAAACACAAAATAAATGAATAAATAGATACAGGGGTGCCCATCCCCCCCAAGCTCAATGGCGCAAATTCCCCCCCAAAAATTTTTCCAACGCTCTTTTACTTATTTTTTACTTTTAGCGCTCTCTATTTTTTTTAATATTATTTATTTATTTATTTTTTTAATATTATTTATTTATTTATTTTTTTTAATATTATTTATTTATTTATTTATTTTTTATTACAATTATTATTATTTAATTTAAAAAATTCTGCTCTACGCCACTGAAAGTTATCATTTTATTATGACTTAAAAATAGACACTGAAGGTATAAACTGAATGCAATACTTCTAATCACATGATTTTTACGCACTATTTGTTTAAATAGGGCTGGGTGAAATAAACAGAATCTGAAGGGATAAGATTAGTTAAAAATATTTACAATAAACAGCAATAAATTAACTAAATAAACTTGCTTGTGCTATGCAAATGAAAATAACTATTATAGTACAAACAAACATTTTCGTAGATTAATGAGTGTCATATAAATAAAACAATCATTTCAACTCGATCTTTGATAGTAAAATCAAACATTGAAAGACAATTCAAATGTTTAAAAATATAACGCATAAAAAGGTAGACAAATACCATTGTAATATTTATGTGTGTTGACCAGCCAAAAGCGTGAAGTCGTAAATTTCCACGAAAATTCTCATTTGGGAGTTTATAATGAGGCATAAATTAATAAAATCAGATAATAAATTCGGGTGGGATAAATATAATATTAAATATAAAAAAAAACTTTTTAAATTTAAAGACTATTTCTGTCCGCTCATTCGCACTAAAAAGTATGAAACAAACTAAGTATTCGATATAGTGATTATAGTGTTCAGAAATTCCAGCTCATCTTGAAAAATTTATATTTACGTTAATGCTTTTAAGCAACCAATAAAGTTTAAATTAAAAATTTTATTTAAGAAATTGGCGGTATACTGTTTATAGCTTTTACTATACCGCCTATTTCTTAAATCAAATTTTTCATTTAAACTTAATTGGCTGCTTTAGCATTAACGTAAAGATAAATATATCAAGATGAGCTGGAATTTCTGAACACTATAATCACTATATCGAATACTTAGTTTGTTTCATACTTTTTAGTGCGAATGAGCGGACAGAAATAGTCTTTAGTTTTTTTTATATTTTATTTCAAAGTTTTTTCGTTTTAAAATTTATTTAGAATTGCGTGAAGACAAACGCCGTTAAGCATAATTCACCGAGAAAATAACAAACGCCGTTAAAA
The DNA here is from genome assembly GCA_038373865.1 of Uloborus plumipes. Lineage (NCBI taxonomy): Eukaryota > Metazoa > Arthropoda > Arachnida > Araneae > Uloboridae > Uloborus > Uloborus plumipes. Next base: position 53,087 of record JAXGGA010003681.1, on the reverse strand, counting down.
ATGCTATTCACGAACACTTTATTTTTTATTCATGAGAATATTTCGTTTCCAATTTTGTTAATTTATCAACTTACTTTGAGTCAAATGCCAAGAAGCGTAATGTTCAATTTGAAGAACTACCAATGCATTTTCTACAGCTCTTAGCCTTTTTTTAAAAAGTCACTTAAGCAAATTTTTGAACTTGACTAATAATGTTGATTGTTAGCTAATCTCATTCGTTTCATTTCTTCTTTTGCTTTAATATTGCAAGGTTTATCTCCAACAATTTCAGTCGGATAGCTCACGTGAAGATTAAATGCCCACAATCCGCCAATATATCTTTGTTTTGGTTAGCCTTGAGATTAATGTGTTAAATTTAAAACCAAACGTCAGTTTTATTATTACTAATATTTCATTGTTTCTGGAGACAAAAGCTGAAGTGAGCGGAAGTGCGTTAAAGTTCACGCGGCTGGATTTTACTCTGCAACCGGAAGCAAAATGTGAAAACCATGACAAAAGTAAGTACAGAAAAAGTCTTTAAAAAATAGCTATGAAAATGATTAGTAATTCCCAATAGCAACAAGAAATTAAATCAATGATATAACTTACACTTAGCAAATGAAAATAATGCCTCTTTGCCTGGACCGTAATTTCAAACTTTTCCAGCGGGGGCAATGGGTATGTATTCAATGTAAAATATGCCAAAAAATAGTAAAAACACCGCCCACTTGCAGGTAAACACATTGGTTTCCCAAAGCCGGGGGGGGGGGGGGGGGTTGACCCTCTGACCCCCTAAATGACGGGCCTACCCTCCACTTCGTAAGAGTCCAGGTGCCTCTCAAATGGTAATAGCCATCAAGAAATAATTGTGCAACATGATAGAATCTTAGTCCCGTTAGAAACAAACAAATTAACTTCTCAGGCAGACACTAAAAAATTCATTTTCTCCCTTTCAACTTTTAGCCCAATATTCATGTACCATAGCTATCATGGAACCAATGAATTCCCTATTTCAACGCATGCATAAAAACAGTTCAAGATTTTTAAGATGCAAGCCATGCCCATATATAGCCACTTAAAACTATGAACCGTCATTAATACTAATAAACCAGGTGTTTGGTGGTTATATATATACAGGGTGCGCCAGAGAAACTTACTTTTTTGAAAAAATTCCTGCGCGGTGAGATGTCATACCTTTTACTCTCCTCCTTTTTCTCATTCTTGACCTTTTCGGAATCAGTGTTTCTATCGTTCATACCGAGAAAAAGGCCTTCGGCCTGCTCGATTAACTATACAATACTACTACTGGTCAAAAGAACAGCTCGCCTTTGCCGTCGAAAGCTACTTTTCGAACGGCCGTGAATACAACTCGGTACAGGACCATGATCGAGAAATTCTTTCTTCCCAGCCTCGAAGAAATGAACATTAGGGACGTGTGGTTTCAGCAAGATGGAGCCACAGCACACACTGCACGAAATTCAATGAATTTGTTGCGACAACATTTCCCCGACCACCTCATCTCTCTCAGAGGCGATCTCCCATGGCCAGCAAGCTCCCCAGATTTGGCGCCATGCGATTTTTTTGTGGGGTTATTTGAAATCCCTGGTTTATGTTGATCGACCACGCACAATAGCCCATCTCAAGAATAACATTCGCGACGAAATTGCCAACATACCAATTGATATACTGCAAAGAGTGCTCACAAACTTTAAAAATCGTCTTAATCAGTGTATGCTCAATGGGGGTCATCATTTAACCGATGTCATTTTCAAGACTAAATGAAAAAAAAATGGGATATTGTATTCTCAAATAAAAAAAGAATTAAAACAATAACTTAAGTAGTTTTGTTTTTATTGACATTTCAAAAAAGTAAGTTTCTCTGGCGCACCCTGTATATATAAATACATATAAAGTGTACCTTTTTGAAATCAAATAATTAACAAAGTAAGATAGTTTTAAAATACTGTTACAAGGAATGTTTAATTTAAATCTTACCTTGAAGTTGATGGTGCATTTTGTATATTTGTCATTGTCACCGTTGAAACAATGGAGCCTGCACCCGTGTTACTAGTCGCTTTATCCCAAGTACTACTGCCTTTCTTAGCAGCTACAACTTTGTACTTGATATTAATATTATTTCTAAATTTATATGCATGCTTTTTGCGACAATGTTCAGTCCATTTGTCTTGTCTGTGCACAGTGTTGCAAAGTACTTCTAAACATTTATATTTGAACGAAGTTTTAAGAGCTCTAGGCATCTTCGAATGATTTCTTTTAAAATTTCACAAAACTTGAACCGCCATTTACTATGAACGCGACAAACTGCTACAAAATCGTCGATAACAGGGTATCTCACATTAATATGGCAACATTACGGTAGGCAGAAACTGTGACACTCCGCATTGAGAAATCTTTATCATCTAGTGTTAAGATTAAACTGAACTGAAGTGTAAAAATAATAATAAAGTAATAAAAACAATAATATCAAACGTTGGAATACCCGTAGCTAATGACTTCGGAGCAGAAAAACTGCATAAACAGCAGCTAAAAACTCGCGCAAATAATGAGTTCCAGGCGCCACTAATAAATAATGTTTAGGCTGGAAGTTCCTATTTTGCATTTGAGCCGAGATTTGTTATGGTGTCAGTGGTAATGCTGAAGTTGAATTGATAGAGTATCTTTTTTTACCCCGCTTAGCAGTCTTATTCTAATTACTCAGCAACAATTCAGATACAAATCGTTCTACAAGAAGTTAATATTTTTCGATATTAACTTCGCACAAAAAAAAAAAAAAAAAAAAAAACTTAAATAAAAAAAAATTGTAAAAAAATTGAAAAAAATTTAATAAATAATTTAAATCGAAAAAATAAATTTATAAATAATTTGAATAAATAAATAAATAAGTCAAAAACATCCCCCCCCAAAAATTTTGATGGCGCAACTTGCGCCATAATCCCCCCCTGTGGGCACCCCTGAATAGATAAATAAACAAACAAATAAATTAATAATAAATAAAAGAAATAATTTAAATATAAAATAAATTCATGAATAATTCGAGTTTTAAAAAATCCCCCCCCCCCCAAAAAAAAATTTTGATGGCGCAACTTGCGCCATAATCCCCCCTGTGGGCACCCCTGATTGCACAGAAATTTTACATAGCTGGTGCATTCTATTGTGCTGCTAACTCGAAAATGACAAGAAGTGGACTTGGTTCACTTGTATTCTGAACCCTTCAAGTATATGGGGATACCTGGGGACATGGAATTAAAATCTGCAACTGGTAAAAAAAAATATGAGCTGCTCATGTTTTTATGCCGTTTTTTTAGACAAAATTGTGCTCTTATCTAGGAATTCTTCAGAAGAGAAGAGGATTAATTATGAAAACACCGGCAAATGGAATCAAGTTCAGCAATAGCGAATAAACAGGAAATTGATTATTAGACATGAGGCTCATAGGAATGAATCCAATACTCTGGTTTACGAATAATAAAATGAATAGTAGAAAGTAAATAAAGTGCGAAGAAAAATAAGTAGAATGTGAAAACAAACCACTGGGGAAAAAATTCGTTTTTATGTTTTTTAAATATTTTTGGAGGAAACCCCTATGATTCTGTGTTCAAGTTACAAACAAAATATTTCATTTTTATTCATTATTCATTGCCCTCACCTCTTGGTACCTCTAATAACGTGCGTAAACGTGCCCCTCTTGATGCGTTAACTTGCCCCGGGTACGAGGCAGGTGCCACCAGTTCAAACGAAATCATTGAGCATCGAGAAATTTAATAAGAATTTAAAATATGAGACGTAGTATTTTTTTTAGTTCTAAAAATTTCAGAAACTTTTTCACACTAGAACCTAAATTTTCCTAATACAATCGAGCCTCGTTAAAAACGAACTCCAAGAACACCTTTAAAATCAGTTCGTCTCATCCGATGGAAAATACACTACAAACCAATAAGGCTGTTATCGGAAATGTAGATCCTCTTAACAGCGGTTCGTTTTAAGCGTGTTCCAATTAACGAGGTTGGACAGGGGCGGATACAGAAATAGGAGTAAAAGGTGCAGCCACCTCCCCTGTATTTTTTTTATACAAAAAAAAGTTCTCATCAGGTTCCTATAAGCTGTTTTTAAAAAACCCTAAAGGCAATCAATCTACATGAAAGTACAGAAATATTACGTACTAATTTACTTCGAATGACGTAGTAAAACATCACTTTCAACATATTAAGCCAATCAACTGCTACACCTTATTTCAAATTATTCAATAAATATCATTCAACAAAATTAGTTTAATAATGCACGGTATCACTTAGAAACATTGTCAAAATAATTAAAGAAAAATATTATTAAAACAGAATAATCACTTTTTTTCTATCGAAGAAGAATTCATGAACGAATCGTGATATTATGTCCCCTTGATCCTTGATTGCGAAACGCGTGAGTTTGATGTATTCTTAACGCTAATCCTTGATTTCAATAATACTCGCATAGAAAACCAAAGTGCTTTAATTCAACTGTTTTGTATCTGTGTGCGAGGGTTTTTCTTAAGGAACTAGTTTTAAAACTTTTTTACTTACGATATAAAGAAATTAAAAAACAGTTCGGAACAGTAAAATTATTTTTCTCCCTGGAAGGGGGGGGGGTATTCGCTACTGAGATTCGACTGTACCATTTTGTTCTTGCTGCATATAATTGTTCTAAAAATCACTCTTCAAAGTTTCAAAAAAACAGTCTCTGAAACTCTAAACGGGAAGTATCGAAAACGTGAATCAAAACTAAGCGAAGGAAATAAAGTTGTAGTATGCAAATGTGTCAAGGCAGATTACAATTTATAATTCGAAATAAAATCAATAAAAATCCCGATACCCGACTCGAAGCTGTGAGGGAAGGAGATTTTTTTTTTTTGTTCTTTCCCTAGATCTGCGACCTCAATTAGGGTGTTGTCCTCTCGTTCCAATGCCAGTTTACAGAATGCGAACATTCGCCTTCCTTTGTCTACAATCAAGAATAACTGGTACCGATCACTTTAAGGAATTTAAATTTTCAACTTTGAAGTATTATTTTCCGAGTCCTAAAAGTCCCGGGCTCCATGTTGCAAATAGAAAAAATAAATAATAATACAGTGGCGACCATTGACGTCGGCAGGGGGTACAAAGGGGTGCACATGCATCCCCTGGATTTTTATTAAATTTTTTTTTTTATTTTGTAAAAAAAGTTTTCTCTCGTGATTTTTTTTTTTTTTTTTTTTTTGGTAAAAAATTTTTCTTGCCAATTTTTTGCTAATTTTTGAAAAAAAAAAATTCTTGCTAATTTTTGCTGTAAAAAATTTTTTTTGCTAATTTTTTAACTAAAAAAATGTTTTCAGTCATTTTTTCAGCATTATTTTTTTAGTTTTACTCTCTCTTTTAGTTTTAGTTCTAGCACCTTCCTACATATGATTCCGCCTGCGTCCATGGTGGCTACTAGTTCTTTCACATAACGTGGGTAAAAAAATTCAATACAAATGCTATTTTTAATCTAGGGATTTATCAGTATTTCTATTGTTTTAAAGATTCAAAGTGAAGGGATATTTTGCACATAAAGTAATATTGGCACTAATGAAACCTAGATTTTTCAAGCATCACAACATCTACTATTAATGTACTATTAATGTCCGAGTCCGACTAGGGCTTAATTTGCATACGAGGTCACGGGAGCTGGAATTCTTTTCAATCTCATGAATTTTAACGTATTTTAACGTTTTGAGAAATATACAAATACAAATACAAATACAAATGTGGCGACCAGCAGCAGGCTCTGGGCCCAACTTGGCTGGTCCTAGTCAACTTTAAAGACCCCAATGAAGATCAATGGCCCTCTTAAAGCCATCTACTCCATTGCTCTTTACCGCCTCTTCCGGTAAGCTGTTCCAAGTTCCCACCACCCTGCTAAAATAGTAATTTTTTCGAATTTCAAGATTAGCCTGAGATTTAAACAGCTTAAAACAATGACCCCTTGTCCTGCTTTCCGTGCGAAAATCTAACCCCGTAACATCATTCATTTTAATAAATTTAAACAACTGAATCATGTCCCCTCTGGCTCTCCTTCGCTCAAGACTATACATATTAAGCATTCTAAGTCTGGAATCATAGTCTAAATTAGAAAACCCATTTACTAACCTTGTAGCCCTTCTTTGTACCCTTTCCAATAAATTAATGTCTTTCTTCAGATAAGGAGACCAAAACTGAACTGCGTACTCCAAATGAGGTCTCACCAAACTTCTATATAGAGGCAGAAGAACCTTCTTAGATTTGTTTGAAATAGATCTATTAATAAACCCAAGCATCCTATTGGCTTTGTTACTAGCTATGCTGCACTGTTGACTAGACTTGAAATCCTGATTTATTAAGACACCTAGATCCATAACATTATCTGCCCTACTAATGACTGAACCCTGTAAATAATAGCTTGTATGCTTATTTCCATGACCGAAATGCAGCACTTGACATTTCCCAACATTAACTGCCATACCCCACTTGTCTGCCCATTTAGTAATTTGATCCAAATCCTGTTGCAGCTGATTTATTTGTTCATCATTTTCTACAACCCCCATAAGTTTGACATCATCGGCAAAACAATTCATGTTTCCAGAAACATTTTCATGAATGTCATTCATAAAAATAATAAACAAAAGGGGACCTAAAACTGATCCATGGGGAACCCCACTTAAAACCTCACTCCATTTAGAATAGTTACCCCTAACAACTACTCTTTGTTTCCTTCCTGTCAGCCAATTCCTAACCCAAACTAGAATTTTACCTCCTACCCCTATACCAGCTAATTTACTGAGTAGTGCTACATGCGGTACCTTATCGAAAGCTTTTTGAAAATCTATGTAAACAACATCTACGCATTTTTTGCTATCTAAAGCCAAGGTAACCTTGTCGTAGAAATGTAATAAATTAGTAGCACACGATTTACCTTTTCTGAAACCATACTGCAAACTACTCAACAGCCCATTATTTTCTAAGAAATTCATAATCTTAATTTTGATCAATGTTTCAAAAATTTTACATACCACTGAAGTCAGACTCACAGGCCTATAATTTCCTGCATTACCTCTAGACCCTTTCTTGAAGAGTGGTGTAATGTTAGCTAGTTTCCAGTCCTCTGGCACTATCCCTGAGTTATACGAAGCATTGAATATATTAACTATAGGGTCAACTAATTCCTCTGCACATTCTACTAGAATTTTTGGATAAATATTATCTGGTCCCGGAGCTTTTGTGGTTTTAATTTTTTTCAAATAAAGTAATACGTCTTCCCTGGAAAATACAAAGTCCTCAAGCTGTGTAGTAGCTTGTGTCTTGCTTGTGTCAACTGTTGAGATACAGTTATCGTTAAAAACACTGGAAAAAAAGTCATTTAGAACATTTGCTATATCACCATCATTCTGAATTAAATTTCCATGCTCATCTACTAGTGGCCCAATTTGACTATTTCGAACTTTCCCAGAATTTGCGTATGCAAAAAACTCCTTTGGATTCCTGTCAATATTATCTGCCAGCTTTTGTTCCAATTCTTTTTTCTGAAACCGTACCAAATACTTAAAACTACGCCTAGCCTCACAATACTGTAGCCTGTCTGCGCTGTGACCAGTTTCTTTTAATCGACGAAAAGCAGCTTGCTTACGGTTTAGAGCATCCTTAGTTTCCCTAGTGAACCACATGGGCCAAATTTTTGTGTTTACCCCTTTTCTCCTAAAAGGAACAAAATCTCCAACTGTTTTTGGTAGTTTTTCCTTAAACTCTGTCCACTGCAAATTTACATCGCTATTGTCCAAACCTGATGATAAAACCGCTTTCAAACTCTGCCTGAGTGCGACAAAATCAGTATTTCTGAAATTAGGTACAAACCTAAAATTTTTGTCTTTGTGCATATCAAACTTAATCCCAAACCTAATGCTGTTGTGGTCACTATCCCCAATATGCTCCCCTACACATAATGCCTGTACAGAACCTTCAACATTGCAGAAAACAAGATCCAAAATAGTATCCTGCCTTGTTCCCTCAGAAACAACTTGATCTAAAAAACAGTCACCAATTACTTTTAGAAATTCCTCTTCTCTACTATTATTGGGGTAAGAATTATTCCAATCAATGCCCGGAAAATTGAAATCCCCCATTATAATTACCGGTCCCTTACTCGACATGTCTCTAATAATACGATACATCTGTTCATCTTGACCCTGGCTTAGATTAGGTGGCCTATAAATGTTACCCAAACGTAATTTTTTACCCTTACCGCTCATCAATTCTATCCAAACCATGTCAATATCATTAGGTTTGTCATTTATTGCCAATGGACCTTATTCACGGTTTGGCAACGGTCTTCGTTTGCGGGTATTTACATCCAGTTTCCACAATCTTGATTGGTTCCAAATCTTAAATTTCGTCTGCTAGGCTCGGTCAATACCCGCAATGACGTCACATGAATAAGGTCCATTCATTGCAAGTTAAAGTATCTCTAACATAAAATAAAACCCCACCACCTCTTTTACCTACTCTATCTTGTCTAAACAAATTATACCCAGGAATACACAATAAATCATCATCATTTTTGGTAGCCCATGTCTCGGTAACTCCAATTACATCCAAATTCTCATTTGTGATTATGCTTTTTAATTCTTCCATCTTGTTCCTAATACTGCGAGCATTGGTATAAAAAACCTTAAGCATGCTCAACTTGTTTTTATTCAACCCCTTACGATTTCTTGAATCAAAATTGTTGAAATGACTACTCTTATTTTCCTCCTTATTACCATTCCTAATTAAACCCAAATAGTTTGCATATTTTTGCAACCTTCTCCGTGAACCCTGCCCCCCTTTCAAACTTAGTTTTTTGACTCAGAATACTCCAAAACCAAACCACTAACCATTTTAACCCCTGTAGAACTCAGATGCAGGCCATCCCTAGCAATCCAATCTCGCTTACAGTAACTCCACACGTCGATGAATCTGATACTGCGCATATGGCAAATTTCTTTGAGTATCAGGTTCATGCACCTAGCCCGCTGGTTTAACCAGCTCCTATTGACTCCGTACCTGGGCAGCAACCCAACCACTTGGACACTGGTCGAACTGTTGGTTGCTTTATCCAACAGGGAATTCCACTCGTTCCTAAATTCCTCATTATTACTACGGCCTACATCGTTCGTTCCCACCCATAAAGTGACCATATCCTCCTTATCAAATGTCCCCCTCTTCTCTGCAACCTTATTTACATCCTTTACCCTAGCCCCTGGTAAACAACACCTAGCCACCTTACGTTTTACCCTCCCGATTGAATTTCCCACCTCACGCACCATAGAATCCCCCAATATTACTCCCTTCGTCTCCCAGTCTGTCTCCTTACTGCTAACTTCCCCCTTCACCTCTGGAATAATCCCACTAACTAACTCACAGCTAATGGCCACATCCTTTTTAATAATTTCCCCCTTTCCATCTGAATTGTTTACCTCCTCTGTCCCACAACCTGAGGCTATTTGGGCCTGCAAAATGGTCATCCTATTTTTTAAGTCCAGGAGCTCAGCACACTTAGTGCAAGTGAAATCATCCTCAGAAATGGACTCCTCTTTTCCCTCATACAGGCAGAACATCTGACAAATGTCGCAAGAAATCCACCTGCTCCCCTTACCATTCTTAACCTCTTTCAAAATGCATATAACACCCATAATTACTCGAATGATCCACTTATACAAAAGCAATACAAAAGAACAAAAGTGCAAAATTTTAAGAGTAACTACTAATAATTAAATTAAGAAATCATTTGAGTTAAAGATACAAAGAATGCAGATAACTAAGTAAGTAGTAAATAAAAATAAACTAAATTGCTACACCCAACAAAGAACACAGGCCTAACAACAAAGGAATCACCACATTTTAGGCTTAGCTCAAAAAATTGAAAATTACTTTAAGAATGCAAGTAAAGCAAAATTAAGTCTCAATGCACAGAAATACTAAATTACATGCTGAAATACAATAAAAATACCAAAACTGATACGATAAAAACAAACAATTTACATTAAAATATCACTTAGCTCAGAGCAGCAAAAATCTCCCCTGCAACACTGGTTCCCTCTAGCGGCGGATATAATATAAATATTCAGGCTATTTACGTGTAAAAATAAGTTGTGGAGACGATAGGGCTCCTGCACTATTTTTTATAAGAAATTAAACTCTGCATTTGACACTCATCATATAAACTGATCTAATAGAAGTCATTAAGTTTGAAATATTGTCCATTAATAAGAATACAGGAATGGTGCCAACATTTATACCGTTGTCGCATAAGTATATGTACGTCACATATGTGTGACGTATTCTACATTGACTACATACTCTTTGCCCCCCCCCCCCCCTCCTGGAAAACTTTAAAATGACGAGCCTGTTTTCAAATGTAGCATTTACGTTGCAGTTAGAATGAAATACACGTATAAAGCATAAAGAAAACGTGAAACATAACTTCAAAAACAAATAAATGAAAAATAATTGTATTAAAAATGCAAAGTGTTGAAATAAAGTCTGATGATTTAACAAAAAAATAATTAGTTTTGTACAGAGTGAAATTACATGAGCGGCACTTTTCTTTTGCTTGGAAGAATGTGGATGTTTTGGGAGGTCACAATGACATCTGAGAATGGGGTAAATAGGGAAACGTGACCTTTGAGAATTCTCGGAAGGATCGAAATCGGGAAGCCACAGGGACTTCCCATGACCTCTCACCTCTCATCGGGGCAAATTTTTGAACTTTCCGAATAAAATTCTGAAATGTGCCGAATTAGGAAAAACGAGCACACACACAAGAACCTTATATCATTTCTTTATGAGAAAAGATAATAGGTATCACTAAAAAAATCGAGCAGTCAAATTTTTCTTCAAATAATTGACAAATATTTGAACTTTGATGAATAACAACGGGAATGTACTTTGGACAGTCAAAACGTTTGTTCCGATAATTTATAAATTATTGTTACATACATAACAGATCAAAACGTATTTACTGCATGACATATCATAAAATGTTGCATATATCGTCGCCCCCATGCTAAACTTATGATTGAGAAAATTGGCACTTTTCAGGAGAGTCAAAACACTGCATATAACTTGTGCACTTAACGTGTTTGGTTATTTGCATTTTTGAAACTCTTATAGATATCTTTAGGTGTAAAACTATCGTTCGAAGGTATCATTTTAATTTTAATTATCTGTAAAATTCGAACTTGAAAAACACAAATTTTCACATTCGTTAGTTTAGCATGGTGCCGACGATATTACAAATAAAAGCATGTTGGTCATTTGACAAGTTTTTGCAACAATCGAATTAAGTTTTATTAATCGGGTCTTCTTATTTTCAAAGGTTACAAATGTATATAAAAAGGAAGATTGTATCTACACACACAACGTACAAATAAACACAAAATATTGTTCTATTATTCCTGAATTTGCCGAATCGTCAGTCCGAATTTACTGAATGATAAAAACTTTTGGGAGTCCCAGTGACCTCCCGTGACTTCCCTTCGGGGAGCTTCTACGTGTTATTCAAAAAAAGTTCGCGCTTTCCCACATCGAAAAGTACTCTGGTACAGGAGCGAAGCGACAAATAAATTTGAAAGAGCAAAAGCACCCCCCTCCCCCAAAAAAGTGATTTTAAGAGGGGAGGGGTGGAGACTCAGTTTTATTTAATTATATGAATTGCTCTATGAATTTGGGTAACAAAAGGTTTTAGTACGTAAACGATCCATGAAAAGAAACTAGAGCTTACATTTGATCCATCAATGAACTCGTTTATGAGTCAACAACTTGAATGGTCTTACTGAAGCAAAACATGAAAGTTTGATGGCAAAATGTTTATAAATAAAAATCCCAGCACTTGAGATTGCAAAGTGGGTTATACCTGGCAATATAAATACGAAATCTTATAGAAATGGTTAGTAGTTGACCGCGAAATGAGGTTTACGAGCGCAAAAGACAAAGAAAAAATTCAGCAAGTTATTGAACTGTTCTCTTGGGGCTCATTTGGGGTGCTCAAGGTCGAATTTGGTAATGCTGCTATAAAAGTTGTCTGAGCACTTTCTTCACAAACAACCCCGACAAAATGGAATTCTGTTGTTTAAGGTACTTAGCACCATTTGATACGAATTAACGATTAACAGACAACTTCAAAAGATTTAAACGTTTTCTATTTGTTTCTATTCAATTCTTACACGTTTTTCCAAGTTAAGTACATAGCACACAGTGTGTGTGTATCAAAAAGTCCCCTTAAAAAGAAATTTTTACCATATTTTTTGAGCGTAACTATACACAGGGCGGATACAGAAAAAGTTTTTAGGGGGGCGGAAAAATAAAAAGTGCCCTTCCCCCTCATACTTTTTATGAAAAGGAAATTCCTCATGAGGTTCTGTTAAAATGATTTTTGAAACAGCAAAAAGGCCAGTACAGAAACACTGCAAACTAATTTATTTCGAATAAATATCGCAAAATATCGTTTTTAATATTTTAAGCCAATCAACTAATAAACCTAATATAACTCTACCGAACTGGTATAATAATGCACAGTATTACTTAGAAACATTGTCATAATGATTAAAACAACAGGTTATCAAAACAGAATAATCACTTTTTTTTCTATCAAAGAGGGAATTAATAAACGAATCGTGACATTATGTACCCTTAATTTTTACGCTGACCACCGATTGCAATATTACTCCCATGGCAAACCAAAGTGATTTAATTCAAATATGTTTTGTGTGTGTTTTTTTAAACGAAATATTAGTTTAAAAATTGTTATTTATACTATGAAAAATTAAAAAATAACTAATAGTATAGTTAAATTATTCTTATCCCTTTGGACCCCCCCCCCTAAAATCCACTGCTGACGATACATCATAATTAACTTATCAAGTTGAAATTGTTCTTATACTTTGCAAAGTATATTATGGTTGCGTTAACAATTAAGGGGCTTAACGTAATAATGAACCAACCTCCAAATGTTGAGATTAAGATAACTCACGAACGGCAATAGTGGCACATCTCAAAAAGTATGGGGAAAATCAAGGTTTTTAAAGAGACTGATTTTATTTGATTAAATTTACAAAAAAATTTACAATATTCATTAAAATGAAATGCAGAACTTAAACTTATATTTTGTTATGAGCACTGGTGGGTTTTCGTACTCTAATTTATTAGGGTATAGCTAAAGTTTTAAACAGTTTTTTCTGTCTTCCGGGACGTCATTTGAAGTTTTTCCAGGGGGGGGGGTGGCAAAGGGTCCAAACACAATGCAATTTCATCAGAAAACATAAAAGCCACGCACACTTATATGTAAATACATTGATTTCTCAAAGACGGGGGGGGGGGGCAATTGACCCCCCCTGCCCCCTAAATGACGGGCCTGTCTTTCTTGCTGATTTTTAAAGAGGAGTCAATCGATTATACCAGAGGTGAGGAACTTGCAGCCATATGCTAGTTATTACTAGTTTTTAAACAACTACTTTTTAATATGAAACTTCTGATTCAAAAAAATTTTTCAATTCATTTCACAACTACTAGCGACTCATTCAATTACAACTGGAAATCAGATATTTTAATAAATCATGAAAGTTTTCTTTAAGTAATAGAATTTCTATGGGCGCAAAATCTCTACACGAAACTGGTACGACCTGAATATGGTAGAGAGCAGCAAAGAGTTCGAAGGGTAGTAAGACTATAGTACCACAATAATTCAGCATTGTCAATCTTGTATAAAGATTGAAAAAAATATTGCCCCTTAAAACATAGTATTATATCTAACCTGGGGATGGTAAGATTTTTTCCAACGGTCAAATTTAAAGTAAATTGAAATTTTTTTTTTTAAGTGCCAATAGTTTTCGCGTGGTATCTGCGTGAAAAACATTTATGAAATATACTATAATAAATAGGAAAAACAGTGCAATACTTCTTGAACATAAAATTTCGTGTAGAAAAATTAATAACTCTTGATTGGAGGGCTTGGAGGCTGAAGGGGCTAAATTACATTTTGAAAAATGAATACTCTCTACAATGGTAAGCAATGGATACAGGTAAGCAAATAAAACTTGGTACATCAAACAGTAGATGTCAATAGAACAATTTCATACGCACTCTAATGACCAAACCAAAAAACTAAAAAGCTGCAACAACTACAACTATAGAACTTTGAACTTGAATAACTCACAATTTCTGTTTTGTGACTTAACCCTTTCATCTCCCAAGCCCTGCAATTATCATTTCAATTGAAATAAGTTATTTGTATGATTTGTTGCAACTTTTTAGTTCATTTTACCGACAGTCATCTACAAGTTACGTCATGCTTTGAGGTTCATTTTCAAATTTCGGCTTCCAAACTTTCTCATCTTCTTTACACAAGAACTAAAGAGCTTTTGAGATTTTGATTATTTATTCAGCAATCTCTGTACTTTATAAATAAATAATAGTCCCGCATTTCCTCCACCAATCACATTTCAAGGGATGTTTGCATAAAATCTGACTATTGTCTAAACTTTTGCAACAATGTAAAAAAATGTCTTTTGTAATATCCAAAATTTGATTCCAGTTATAGTTTTAAGAACTCCAGACACGTATTTGGGACCATATTGTGTCCCTGCAGTAGAAATTTGAAAGCATTTCGTTGAATAGTTTTCTTTTTATTCACATATTTGCATTTTGTCTAAACTTTTGCATCGCAGTGTATTTATTTTTACTCTCTAGTAACATTTTAGGCTTAAAATATTTCTTACATTTTTTGCATTGAAATTTTTGAATCGATTTATATTTACAAACATTGAAACTTGAAGAATTATAGAAAGATTAAATTAGATCACAAAAAGAAACTCGAGACTTCGGACAGTGTAGCAATTATTGAAAATATCGCTTACCGGCAATTCAAAAAAAAAAAAAATTATATAAAATTTTAGAGAAAAATCAAGGTTTATCATAATATTTTTTTAAACTTGCTGAAATACTTCAATATACGCAAAAATAAAAATTATGTTATGTTAATAGTTGCTGTTTTCTTTCTCGAAATTAATGGTCTACTTTTAAGTTTGGGGTGGCGCAGACTGCACCCTTGAAATTTTTAGAGTTTTTAATCTCATGTTGGAGGGTCTCGTTCTTGGGGAGGGGGGGGGGGAGCTCCGTTGCGTTTAAGAGGAAGTGGCATTCCTGATTAATTACGTCTTTTTTGTGCTATCACGCACCAGTTACATAAACTAGTTTTGTACCTATATTGTAGCAAGAAACAGCAATTAGATTTTATGTAGATAATTATTTGGTGTTTCTATAAGTATTTGACAAATGTCATTATTGTCGCCGGTGACATGTCAAACAAAAAACAATAATAGCAAAATTACAACTTACTTTGTTCAGTGTAAACTATCAACGTGACCAGGCATGCTATGAATAGTAAGCCGTTTAAAGATTGAACCATATCTGTCCAAATACACAAATGTAAACAAAACTCACATGTAGAGCTAGTTCTCTGCTTGAGAGAAACGTCAAGCACATGACAGCCCGTCCTTCGCCGAATGAAAGTATTCTTCAACTTTCTTTTCATTCTTCAAAAACCGGGAAATTGGCGATCATAAGCATACCGCCAAGATTTCACCCTGATTCGCCAACTAGCATTAAATGCTTTCTCGTTTGACTTTCTCCTAGTCCGGGAATTAGTTGCACAATTGCACACTTAGCTCTTTTTCATCTCTTTATCTAACTTCAATGGGCATTGGCAAGTGGCGCACTTGCACCCTTCTGGCTTTTGAAAAAACGAAAATATTTATTTATTATTATTTTTTTGTGATTTTTTTCTAAATTTTCAGTTTTTTTTTTGTGAGTTTTTTAGTACAAAAAATAATTTTTAAAAACATTTTTTTGTAAAAAAAAAATTTTTTTTTGCTATTTTTTCAGTTTTTCTTATTATTTTATTTTTTTTGCGATTTTTTGAAAAAAAAAATTTTCTTGCTATTTTTTTTTTCAGTTTTTTTCCTTTTTTTTTGTGATTTTTTTTTGTAAAAAATATATTTTTGTTCATTTTTTAAGTTTTTTTTTTTTGCTAATCAGGCCCGTCATTTAGGGGGTGGCAGGGGGGTCAATTGCCCCTCCCTGACTTTGGGAAATCAATGTATTGGCATATAAGTGGGCGTGGTTGTTGCCACTTTTTGGTAAATTTTACATTGTGTATGCACCCTTTAACCCCCCCTGGAAAAATTCGAAATGACGTCCCTGTTGCTAATCCTTTTTAGAGAAAAAAAAATTTTTTGCTATTTTTTTAGTTCGAGTGCGCTTATTATTATACCTCTGCTTATTATTCTGACGGCGCCCATGAATGTTGTCACTGACATTCATGATTATTTAAGATATTGAGTAAAAAATTTCAGAAAATAATCCCCCCCTCCATTTCCCCCCTCCCATGTAGAGTAACTTCTTCTACGGGAATATTTTCTTTACTTAAGAAGTCAAATAATGTCAGTTTCAAAAATAAAGGCTCTAATTAAAATTGTATTAGTGCTACCTAATTATAACGTGTGTACTTACATTCATGATAATTTTAGTAATTGATTCTAGTGGCTGACAATTGTCGCTAAAGCAAGCTAACAGGGTTGAACAAAATTCAAATAATATTGCAATAATTCTCGTTGAAAATGTCACAAGGCGTACTTGTGCCAGTCGCTGCAGCATTTCCCCTGGTAAGCATATGTTTTTATATTTCTTAGTTAACTAAATGTATGTTTGTACAATGCACTGTTTGTTGGGCTTATGTACTTCTCTGGCGTCACTCCTCTCGCAGTTTTGTGTCTTAAAAGCGTATATATACGGGTGATTCTCTGTAAACTCGGCACGGAGGCAAAGCCGTTTTCGTAGCAAAGGCCTCAATAAGAAAGAGAAAGAAAGAAAGAAAGAAAGAAACTCGGCATTGGCTGTTCGGACTAGTACTTTAAAAATAAAAATGGGTAATAACGTAGTAATATCTTCATTCAAGAAAAGCATTAATACTTTGTAGGCCAATTGTATTTGGAGCGATAACAATTTAATATTTTTTTATTTAGAAATTATCTAAGTCCTAAAAGCACAGTCCCCTAGCTGTCCCCAGTCGTGTAGTCTAACACTGAAGGGTAATATTTCTAAAAACCTATTGATAGTACGTAAATTTGGAAATTAATATCTAAAACTAGAAGAATGCAACTATATTTTTTTAATGAAATACGATTTAATTAAGGATTTCTAAAACTTAATATTGTCATGTAAGTTCTGACCTTAGTTTTTTCAAGCAGTCCCCTGCCACTAAAACTAAACTGAAAAAAAAAACTTATTACTCTTGCAAATGTTTTTTTTCCATGAAGTTAAACGCAATCAGAGTGAATTTGGCCGAAATTGCTGAGAACGGCGTTGAAACGCTAATTTGTTTAGTTTCAGAGCCACATTTGTGATGAAAGTATGCATCTTGGTCGTTGCGAAAACAGTCCTCTGGTAAGTGATTTATTAATGCTAATTTGTTTCATTATGAGACATATTATTTATTATGTCCGTGATTTGTATCTACATGTATGGGTAGTTTCGTAACAAATTATGATTCAATATTTTTTCAAATATTACGCAACTAAGTGCAAATACACACATACACAGTCCCTGCCTTGTTATACTAAGCGGGAGACTTGCCCCCTGTCATGATTTATCAGAAAAACACCAACTTCAATTGGTCCTCTTTCGAACCAAAGTAATAGATTCACTTCCGGAGCAATAGTATTATAATTAGATGAACATTTCAAAAAAACATCAGAACACAGATTCTGTATGGAAAATGACGAGTTTACAGAGAACCGCCCATACATCAATGTTATATTTTAAGCAAACTAATTTTCAATTTTTATTTTAATTATACCTGTGATGTAATCTGAATAAACGTAAATAATGCCAGAAGTAAATTTTTAACAACCCCCTTCCCAGGCTTTGAGAAATTTACATTTTCGACATTAGTAGGAGTGTTTTCTGCTGTTTTCCGACAAAATTTACATTGGGTATACACCCTTTGCCACCCCCCCCCCGGCCGAAATATTCAAAATGAAGCCCCTGACACTGTTCTAAAATTAATAAAAGATATAGATTGATGAATATAAGGAGATAAATATAGAAGTAGATGGATTCAGAGATAAAAACAGATAAGTAGAAGGGCAGAGATAGATATTGATAGGTAGATTAACAGAAGTACCATTACATATAACAGATTAACAGAAGATAAAAAAAGAAGTATTTATATATAGATATTGATTGAAAGTTAGTTATATAACTGTTAACACAGGTGCCCCCCCCCCCCCGATAAAAGGAATAGCGCACATTTTCAAATACAACAGAGCATCCTTCTGAAAAAGAACTTTCCCAAAGAATATCCAAAATCCTCTCAAATCCCCCCCCCCTCTTAAAAATGTCAATAGCTCAGTCTGCGGCATGGGGACATTAAAATACTGTCAATTTTATTGGGGTGTGGGGGGTATCCTTGCATGGGAAAATGGGGAAGCGAGGTTTTACTCCATCTCAAACGATCCATTCCAAAAATATTTGCCAACAGAGAAAGAGAAAGTGAAGCCGTGTTCATGGGGAGAACGAGTCCAAAAACGAAATCGGAAATTTAAATCGCTAATCAGACCATCTATCACCACGCGTAACTATCAAAGAATTCACGACAATAACCAGCTTGTGGGCGTCATCGTCATTCTTTGTTGGGGATCGGGAGATCTTGAAGATGACGCCAATGCGTAGGAATGGGGTCATTGGAACAACTAGAGTGACCGGTTCGAGTTGGGACCCTTTCGGATTTCGAGTTAAAAGAGACAGTGGAATTAGAAAGTTGAGCTTTCTTCCGTCTCCCAGGTAATCTCTTGCCAAACCAGACACTATTGTTTGAATGTGGACTGTCTGAAAATAAATGAGAGATGTTTGTAGGAGTTTACACAAGATTAAGGAAAAGTTGGATTGGATGTTTTGCCATAGATGAAAAAGAAAAGTGTCTTTTAATAGAAACATTTACAACGGATTAAAATTGTTGGGGATAGAATTAGACCATAATTGTATTTCTCTCCAATTAGGGTCACCTGGGGTAATTCCTGGTCAAAAAGCATTAACATCCAATTATCACAAAATCTATCTAAGTTAGAGTTACAAATTTTGGTATGGAGGAAGCACATTGGGATGTCCATCGAATAAAATATTCATGCTATCAACAATACATAATGAACTTGAGTAATTGTCGTTAATTAGTGACCAGGAATTACCCCAGAGATGGGGTAATTCCTGGCCACTTAGGGGGCAATTATTGGTCACTCAAATGATTGATGAAAATGCATACATTTTGTAAGCACATTATTAATACAAGTTATTAAACTAATTAGATAAAGAATTTATTTATATATATAGCTAATTAAACACTGTATTTAGTTTTTTAAGGAAGAATGCAATTGTTTTCAACATAATAGCTTTACTTAATAAAACTTAGCCAAAATACTTTTTATACACTTTGTATGCAATAGCTACAGCTTTTATATCTGTTGTGAATGAATCTTCACCAACCAAATAAATAGGTCCATAAAAAATATGGTGCACATGCACCATACACACTGAGCACATGCTTCTGTCTGTTATGAACAGGTTAAGGTGAACAGTTAAGTGAATAGTACAATGCAGTTACAATTAAGCATTTTTCTTAGTATAATTAAGAATAATTATTAAAACTTATAAAATAATTGGACGAAATTTATCAAAGAAAAATTCAGTATATTGTATACTTATCATTAACAGATAAGAATGTTACATTGCGGTTACAGTTAACTTTGCAGTTAAGGCTCACAGAGTTGCATATAGTTTAAATCAATAACATTTGTCAATAATAGGTGAAATAATAATCCATAAATATTAAAAAAAGGACTGACCAGGAATTACCCCACTGACCAAGAATTACCCCAGTAGCCAGGGGCATTATTTGGAGCCTTCCTGCAAATTATTCAAAACAATAATGGTAAATCCAAAACTATTTTTCAGTAACTGACATGGTACCTAATTCAACCAAAAAAACGAAAAAGAAAAATATTCAGAAGTTTGAGTTTGATCACGATCTTTGTACAAATGTATAAAAATATTTTTGGAAAAAAAAATAGAACCGACTTCAGTTGGAAATTGCTCTAAAAAGTAAAAAATAATTTTTTTCTTTGAACACCATCGAAACTACTTTTAAACATAAGTTTTGAAGTCTGCGCAAAAACGATCGGTAAAATGATATTTAACCATATTTTGCCAACATTTTTTCAAAAAAAAACCCATTGAAAATTAAAAGCAGAATATTTGTACCATTACACGAATGTGTGGTAATCAATGAAATGAATCCATTAAAATTTATATTTATAGTTGAATTGTAGTTGCGTATGATTCTATACATTGTTTTTGCGCCGACTTCAAAACTTAGGTTTAAAAGTAGTTTCGATGGTGTTCAAAGAAAAAAATTATTTTTTACTTTTTAGAGCAATTTCCAACTGAAGTCGGTTCTATTTTTTTTTCCAAAAATATTTTATTTCATTCTTTTTAGTGTAAATGCACTTAAAATAATCAAAATATAGCTAAAAAACCATGCAGCTGTTCAAAAAACTTGCAGACCTGGACTCAATCTCATTCCATCAGGAACTTCAACCCGACGCTTTTAACCACTTGACCATCGGGTCGTTCATTGTAAGGATTTATGCACATTGTTTTTAAATGACATGAAATTTTAGTTTTTCGATCATAACTTTTTTTCTAGTGAACAAATATCGTCATATGAATACATGGTACCTAAGTTAACCATCTCCTATCGATTTAAAAAAAATCGTCCAAATCGGTTCAGTAGATCAGATGTTATGTGCGAACAAACAGACAAAAAAACATACGCTTTGAATTGAGAACCTCCTCCTTTTTTGAAGTCGGTTAAAAATTGAAAGTAAAAGTAAGTAATTTGAATTGTGGGAAAAGGAGTTAGAGTAAGACTTGGAAAATCGGTGCAAGTTTTTGCTTTTCATGGAAAATAATTTTCAACTAAAGTGGACTCTTTAGCTTTTTTCAAACACCACAAATCAAAATCTTATTTTTTAAAAATGTGTGTCACTTTAATGATCGTTCATACCCCCCCCCTCGTAGTGCACAAAAACATTACACAGCAGATTTTTCCCAATAACTCAACACTCATGGTGTTTGATACATTTTATTTGTATGTAATGATGTTTTTTAGTCACAACCAATACGAAAATCACAAAAAATAGTTACATTAATTTTTAACATTTGTTTATCATCTTCAGAATTTTTGACTTTTAATTTTACCTTGAATTTGACGTAAATGCAAGGTATAAAATACAGAATTTTATAAAGGTACAAAAATTAACATAATATAATTGATTGTACATATAATTTTTGAAAAAATAATATAGGTGCCGCAAATCAAAAACCATTTATTGCCACAATCGATTCAAAGCCCCCAAAAATGGCGCAAACGTCTATGAGAAAATTCTACAGCATCGAAGGACCCCATTGCCAATTTTAACAAAGATCCGACCAAAACTGTCATTTTGTACCATAAAAAAATATGGGGCACATTCCCATGGGAGGATGTACCTGCATAAGGACGTTACAATCATTAAAATCATTTTAAAAAAAACATGCAGCTATTCGAAAAAATCCTTGCAGACCTGGACTCGATCTCATTCCATCAGGAAGTTCAACCTGACGCGCAGAACCACTTGACTATCGGGTCGCTCATTGAAGTAAGGATTTACGATAGCACGTATTGTTTTAAATGACATGAAATGTTAGTTTTTCGATCATAACTTTTTTTCTAGTGAACAAATATCGTCATATGAGTACATGGTACCTAAGTTACACCATCTTCTATCGATTAAAAAAAAATTGTCCAAATCGGTTCAGTAGATCAGATGTTATGTGCGAACAAACAAAAAAAAAAAAAGTATACGCTTTGAATTGAGAACCTCCTCCTTTTTTGAAGTCGGTTAAAAACTAAGGCCAATCTTGTTTTACGAAATTTAACAAGCGATTTTAAAAAGATTTTTTTTTTCAAACTAAATACACAGTCAACTCATAATTAAGTAATGAATTGCAATGAAGATAGTTCAGAGTACCTCTGTGATTTTTTTCATTTTGCTGAAGGATTATTAAGACATAAAAAGGACTGTGACCAGGAATTACCCCAGAAACTTGCTGACCAGGAATTGCCCCGGGTGACCCTATAGCATCAATTGTTTTTCTAAAATAAATGAAAAATTTGCATATCGGCGAATAGCAGTAGGGAATTTTAGGGGGGGGGGGGAAGGGGCACCTCCCAAAGGGACAAAATAATTGTTATATACCTTTAACTACCTTTTAATTTCTTCATAAGATAAACAAACATTTTAAAACTATTTTTTTTTTCAAAAAAGCACATGCACACTAGGGTGTATCACGATTTTTTTTTTTTTTTTTGGAAATTCAAAATTCCAAATTGATAAAAAGTTGTCATTATGTTCACAAAGTTACCAAAAAAAAAAGTATTTTGAAATTGAAAAATATTTAGCTATACCGGGATTATCTTAAAATTTCAAGTTTTTTAGTAAAAAAAGCAATTTTTAAAAACAAATATAAATTATGTGTAAAGCAACCAGTGGCGTATATAGGCTTTTATTTCAGAGGGGGCCCATATAATCAAGCTTAGCCCCTTCCCCCAACTTTCTTTTTTTTTCGCTATTACTGTAAGACAGGTAGAAATTTTCAAATTGAACTAAAATATTGTAAATTTTGGAACAGATAGAAAATTACGAAGTTTTAAATTCCCTCCAAAACTTTTTTCAAAATTGAAATTATTTATGCTACCTTTGATGACGTTGGAGGATCAAGACTCCTCTGGGAAACTTACTGAAACTCAAGTTCTAAACACGCAATTTCAGGCTATTTTTAGTGACGTTAAAGGAATTGAGAAGACTCGGGGCATCTCTCCTGAAATATTTTGAAACTGAAGCACAACTCAGGATATATTTCTTCATGATAGAGTAAAAGAAAAGACGATGAGTTTTTTTTTTTTTTTTTTTTGAACTGAAGTCTCATTTAAGTTATCTTTGGGAAGTAAAACTTCGAAGACCCTCCCTGAAAGATTTCCGATATATAGATACTCAATTTCGCGTTAAGCAATCTTTACTTTAGACCATCTTTGGTAGTAACGTTAGCAAGGACTCTCTCCCGAAATGTTTCGAAATTAATGTTTTAAAAACATTTTTATTTAGATTATCTTTAATGCCGTTAAGAGAAGAGGCAGGATTCGGGTGCTGTGCCCCGAAATTTTGCGGCATTGAAGCTTCAAGAATGCAATTTAAGCTCTATTTTTTGAAACTAAAGGTTCAAAATTTTACTTTTAGCAGAGGTGCCCATTACCCCAAAAGCAAAAACTTACCATCCAAGAATTCCACGAAGATCCCTCTAAAAACGAGAGCCACACGTGAAAGAAAAAGAAAACAAACTTTTAAAAACGCACCTTAAAAATAATTCAATAGCGCCGCTTACGCCATGAATCTTGATAGGAACAACTGCTTTTAGGCTTTGTCTGACAACATTTAGGATAATAAAAGGATTTAGGGACTCTTCCGGAAATTTTTGGGTATAGAGACTGTAATTCGGGAGCTCTCTCTTTTCTAATAACACATTTTAGAGCTTAAGACTGTAAAAAAGTAAGGGGGATATCAACTACCGTTAACTGTTTGAATTTTCAATCTCTAAAATGCCATTTGAGGCAATGTTTGACCAAGGTATTGAAGAAGCGGAAAAACAACTCTCTTCCGAAAAATTTTAGATATTGAAGTCTTGAAACTGCAATTAAATTACACGATGTAAAAGCGAAATTTTAAGATCTCTTTGGACTCTTTAAAGGGGGTCATGAGTATTCTTTGAATTCATGTTTGGCGGATATACGGGCTTCGGCTTCCTACCCTCAACCCGCCACTGAGAGGCACTCTATTCTTTAATTTCACCACTGGTAAAGAGAATGAAAATTACGCGCCCCTTCTAGCTCGGCCGGCTTGGACTTCTACCTCTTTTTTTTTTGTTCAGTTGAAAGCTTGGAAATTATTTGTGAAAAAACTGAAACCGAAAAATAATTGCACTTTATTTTAAATTTCTTGCTGGGAGAAATACTTACACTTTATTTTAAATTTCTTGCCGGGGAATGATTACACTTTATTGTAAATTTATTGAGTGTAGCATTATTTTAAAGACTGTTATTTCCTGACTGACTAGAAAAAAAGGGGGAATGAGAAGAAAGAGAGAAACGTAATTTGCTGACTAATAATCTACATGTGTTGAATATTTTTCATTTAAAGATTTCTATTCAAAATGATTAGGATTTTTTCTATGCGTTTTCTGATTGAAATATCTTCATTTTCCCAAGACACGTGTTTTTTTTTCTCTTGAGTAAAGCGCAAGGACTCTCTGACCCTCTTAGGTTGCACCACTGCCTGGTGTCATCTAACAAATTATCATTAGTAATAATTATTTATTTATTTATGTATTTCAAGCTAAAAGTATGTAAATAATATAAGAGTAAACTTAAACCGAATAGTCATAACTACCTCTATTAAAAAAAAAAAAAAAAAAATCCGAATTTTTTTTCGGGGGGGGGGGAGGTGAAAAGGAGGAAAAGACCCTCTAGGGCCCTCCCTTTTTACACATTTGAAAACAATGTTAATAGAGAGTAGGCTTTTTTTCTTGAGGTTTTTTTTTTTTTTTTTTTTTTTGAGCAAACACGAACCGAACACCTATTTTTGAAAAAAATCTTTCTAGATTTCGGGAGGGGGGGGGGGGCTCTCGGTCCCCCCCTTAAATACGCCCTTGAAAGCAAAAACAATTATTTAAGTGCAAAAATAGACT
This sequence comes from Uloborus plumipes, assembly GCA_038373865.1. Taxonomy (NCBI): domain Eukaryota; kingdom Metazoa; phylum Arthropoda; class Arachnida; order Araneae; family Uloboridae; genus Uloborus; species Uloborus plumipes. The sequence continues at coordinate 28,140 of JAXGGA010003681.1, read as the reverse complement.
ATTTAAGGAGTAATCAATAAAAAATGCATTGGAGCTAAAATTTAACTTTTAGGTTTCCAGAAATAGTAATGAAAAACCTCACATTTTTGAAAGTCAGTCATATTTTTAGAATATTTACAGATCCTGCAGAATAATTTTTATTATTGTATTAATAGTACAAAAATTGAAGTACAGCGCTTTGAAATAGCGAGACTGCTCCATCTTTCCACTCAAATAATTATTTTGCTTTTCCCATAATTTATACATTTTTTTAAAAAAATCATCGTTTTTACTAAAAAAACTTGTAACTTCAAGTTAATCCCGGTAGACCTAAATACTTTTCAATTTCAAAATATTTTTTTAGTAACAATGTGAATATAGTGACAGGGTCATTCCATGTCAAGTGATCCAAAATCTGAGAAAAATTTTATCTCACATTTTTGTACTTCTTTCAAATTAGGCTCATCAATTGTACCCCTTGAGGTAATCAAAAGTCTCAATTTTTAGATTTTTATCTCGATTATTTTTTTTATTTATGAGACTTTGAACTTCGGAAAAACACTCGTTTTTCCATGGATGCTGGAACATAAAAGAGACCATAACTCGGCACCAAATATAGATAGAACGATTTAGTAAATGGCATTTTAAAGTACGTTAGTTGCCGTTTAATCTGATGTGCAACATGACTAATTTTATAAAAATTTATTTTTTTTAATGAAATTTAAATTTCGCGGAAAACATATAATGACATTTTTTCAAAAAATTCTCAACATTTTTTATGTATTTGCCTTTGTTTGTACAAATTTTTAAGTTGGGATCTCAATGGGATCATATTTTTTTTTGCATTTTTAATAAATCTGTATAAGAAAAAAATTGATATTTTTTAGAATCTATTTATTTTAATACTAAGTTCTCTTGCTTGTGATGGTCCAAAAAATAGAAAGTAAACATGAATATGCTTGAAGTGAGCTGGCATGAGCTTGTAGATTGGTCAGGTTCCCCCCCCCCCTCCCTCCACAACCACTCTTTTTTATTTAAAAACTGTTCAAAATGTTTTTAAAATAATCTCTTTGGTACTAAATGAATAGTAAACTTATTTAAAGTTAATAAATGGGCTTCCTAAAACAAGACGAAGTACAGCCCTTCCCCCACCCAAATATAATATTAACACTATACTAATATGACGTCTAACCTGGGGATTGAATGGAGGATTATTTTTACCCTAGGTAAATATTGTTTTTCAGACGAAGTGTTTCGTTCTCGATCCGGAACTTCGCAAAGTGTACCTACATTCAATATCTGAAATTTAACTTATGATTCATTTCATCTCTTATTCCAGCACCAATCTTTAATTTTGGAGGGAGGAAAGAAATGGTTTGTCCCAAGATCATAGCAAACAGCGAATTAGCAGTTTCTCCTTGTTCTCATTGTGTTTTCTGTTCTTTTCGCAGAAAACTGAAAAGAAATAAGAAAAGAAAACCACATTATCTAGTGTGCAGCTGTTATTTAATTTTTTTAATTGTTTGTTTTCTTCTTCATTTTGTTGTGAAGGAGAGTAATGCAGAAAGACATATCTATATAAATATATTAAAATAAATTATAGATTAAACAAACACTGCTTTTTTGAGCAAAACCTCTCATGTTGTGTAACTTCTTTACAGATTGCTCCCCCCCTTACCCTACCTTCCCTCTCCAGACTTTTATTTTTTATCATTCCCTCTACCCCCATTTCAAAGCCTTAGTCTCTACTGATGTCTGGTAGTGTTTTAGTTTGTTCTGTTTGTTACTCTTTCTTATTAGCTCATGAGCTTTGTCCAATAAGAGAAAAGAAAGGCAGTTATGGGGACTGACGTATGACCTGCTACTTTGATTTCTTTTCAGTTTTGTGTGAAAATAATAGGAAAACATTATGAGAACGAGAGGAAACAGTGCTTTTTCGCTGTTTGCTATGATCTTGGGGCGAACCATTTCTTTTCTCCCTCCAAAATTGAAGATAGGTCCTGGAGTAGGGGATAAAATGAATCATAAGTTTAAATTCAGATATTGAATGGAAGTACACTTTGTGAAGGTCGGATTGAAAAAGAAACACTTCGTCTGCAAAACAATATATACCTAGGGTGAAAATAATCCCCAAATCAATTCCCAGGTGAGACGTCATATTAGTATAGTGTTAATATTATATTTGGGTGGGGGAAGGGCTGTACTTCGTCTTGTTTTAGGAAGCCCATTTATCAACTTTAAATAAGTTTACTATTCATTTTGTATCACATTTTTTTCTTTTTTCTTTACATTTTGAACAGTTTGGGGGGAAAAATGGTTGGCCCGGGAAGGGAGGCGGGGAGGAGGGGGGGCTGACCAATCTACAAGTTCATGCGAGCTCACTTACCTAGAATAAAAATAATAGTCAATTCAATCCCCAGTTAGACGTCATATTAGTATCGTGTTAATGGTATATTAGCGTGGGGGAGGGGGATACTTCGTCTAGTTATAAGGAAACACATTTACCAACTTTAAATAAGTTTACTATTCATTTAGTACCAAAGAGATTTTTTTAAATTTTTAACTGTTTTCAAATAAAAAGGAGTGGTTGTGCAGGGGAGGGGGAGGAGCCTGATCAATCTACAAGCTCCTGCCAGCTCACTTCAAGCATATTCATGTTTACTTACTTTTGTTTAGACCATCACAAGGCAAGAGAACTTAGTATTTAAATAAATAGAATTTAAAAAATATCACTTTTTTCCTATACAGTTTTATTAAAAAATTCAAAAAATATGATTCCATTGAGATCCCAATCTAAAAATTTGAACAAACAAAGGTGAAATACACAAAAATTTTTGAGAATTTTTTGAAAAAAAATTCATTTTGTTTTCCGAGAAATTTAAATTTGAAATTTAAATTTCCTTTTTTAAAAAATAATTTTTTTTAAAAACTAGTCATGTTGCATATCAAATTAAACGGACACTAACGTACTTTAAAATGCTTTTTACCAAATCGTTCTATCTATATTTGGTGCTGAGTTATGGTCCCTTTCATATTCCCTCATCCATGGAAAAACGAGGGTTTTTTCAAAGTTCAAAGTATCATAAATAAAAAAATAATAGAGATAAAAATCTAAAAACTGAGATTTTTGATTACCTCAAGGGGTACAATTGATGATCCAAATTTGAAAGAAATACAAAAATGTGAGGTAAGAAACGTTGGATCACTTGACATGGAATGACCCGACAACTTTTTATCAACTTGAAATTTTAAATTTTCAAAAAAAAAAAAGAAAAAAAAAATCCGTGATACACCCTATGGGTATATATTCTAAAAATATGACTGACTAGAAAAAAATGTGATATTTTTCATAACTATTTCTGGAAACCTAAAAGTTAAATTTGAGTTCCAATGCATTTTTTACTAATACATTACTCCTTGAGTAGCCCATTTTCACACTTAAATAATTATTTTTGCATTGCACATAATGTATGCATTTTTTCAAAAAATCGTCTTTTTTACTAAAAAAACTTAAAACTTCAAGGTTTTCCCAGCATATCTAAATATTTTTCAATTTCAAAATAATTTTTTTTGATAACTATGTGAACATGGTGACAACTTTTTATCAACTTGAAATTTTGAATTTCCAAAAAAAAATCGTGATACACCCTAATGCACACTTATAGAAAAAATATTTGAATAAAATGACTTTGGTTTGCTATGAGAGTAATATTGCAATCAGAGAACAGTGTAAAAGAATACATAAAACTCACGCGTTTCGAAATCAAGGGCATATAATATCAAGATTCGTTCATTAATTCTTCTGTGATAGACAAAATTTATTATAACGTTTTCATAATCTCTTGTTTTAATCTTTTTGACAATATTTCTACATAATATCGTGCATTATTATACCAACTTGATCAAATAATATTGTATAATTTGACATAAGGTTTAGTAGTTAATTGGCTTACAATGTTAAAAATGATATTTTACAACCACATTCGTAGTAAACTAGTATGTAATATTTTTGTACCTTAAAGTTGATTAATTAGCTTTTGGGGGTTTTAAAAAACGTTTTAAAAGGACCTCATCAGAACTTATTTCAATAAAATTACATGAAGGAGGGGGAGGGGGGCACTTTTTACTTTTCTGGGTTCGCCAAAAAGTTATTTTTGTATCAGCTCCTAATGGATAATAGAAGGCTTTAAGAGCATTTTTTAAAAATTTGGTACGGAAAAAATCCCCGTTGCGGCTCAGAAGAAAAACATGACTTTTATCCGGATTACTCTGCACAATGCCCTCGCATTTAAAAGACAGATGACTTACTAACAGGGGTGTGGTTGAGAGAAGACGGCATCCCCCTACTTTTTATTCTTCCACTTGTGCTCCCCTACCCCCTTTTTAATAGGTTCACACAGCCCCTCCCACACACACATTTTGATGTCATTACCTTTTGCTCGTTCGTATCTGTAAGCGCCGACCCACCTTCTTTTCCACGATTACACCACCACCTTCCAACGTGCACGGATATCGGAAGGAGATTAATATTTGTTGTTATGAAATCCAATAGATGGAGTTAGGGGTGCCCATCCCCCCCCAAGCTCAATGGCGCGAAATCCCCCCCCCCCCCAATTTTTCACAACCCTCTTGTGCTTTTTATTTTTGTCCTTTTTTTTCATTTTATTTATTTTTTTAAATATTATTTATTTGTCTAAATATTATTTATTTATTTATTTAAATGTTATTTATTTATTTTAATATTATTTATTGATTTATTTAAATATTATTTATTAATTTTTTAACTATTTTTTTACATATTATCAATTTTTTAAAAGTTCGAATTATGCGCAGAATAGAATCGCTTTTTTCTCTTCCAGACATTCCAAGCACACACACGCGCACACACACACGCGCACACACACACACAAAAAAAAATAAATAAATAAATAAAAATAAATAAAATAATAAAGAAATAAAATAAATAATTTAAATTAAAAAAATTAATTAATAAATAGTTTAAATAAAGAAATAAATGAATTAGTTTAAAAAAATCCCCCCCAAAAATTTTGATGGCGCAACTTGGGCCATAATCCCCCCTTGTGGGCACCCCTGGATGGAGTTATGATTGAATTAAAATGCCAAAAAGAAGTTACGTTGTGGTCAGTGCCGTATTTGCGTATGGGGTGATTCTCCAAAATCCTAACAATATCATGTCCCTGAAGGATAACACAAAAAGTATTTTACCTGGAAAGTTTTTTTATTTTTTATTTGTCAGAAATACTCATTCCGATGCTATCCCATTCAAATTAAAACAATTCTTCATTTATTTTTTCCTGCAAAATTTTTTTGAATAACCCAAAAGTCATTCTTTTTACGTGTCCCAACCTGTTTCTCAAATGTGATTTAATTATTTAAAAAATTTACATGAATATTTCACAAGTTTAATTAGTAATACTGAGTTGTGCACATTTAAGAGTGTAAGATAGTATTGTTTTAGTTCATTTTACTGATTAAATAAACAAGGTACATCATTTTAAAGTTTGTTCCAAGGTTTGCATGTCAGTATCCTGGCTTAGAAATAAGTTCAATTATTAAAGGCAAAAATAATTAATTTTGAATCTGCAGTACTACAGCAATGTTTATTCTCATTACTTTTTTGGATTCCTTGAGTAATTTGTTGATATGATTTGCCTGCTGTTCTCAATTCGATTTTGAAGTTCAAAATTGAGGTGTTTGTAACATTTTTGATGTCAGTATCCTGGACACCATTTCTGTTTTAAATAAAATAAAAGTAATAATTCTGCCTGTACTGTGTAATTAAGTTAAGAGGTTAGAAGACAAAAATAACATTCTTTACCTTAAATATATTGTTTTGTCACGCAATGAAAATACTTTTTGATTCAAGCAATTTCTTTATTATTGTTGAAAAATTTTTGATAACCAGATGATGAAAATCGTTTTGTTAATCTCCTGGTGCTTCTTGTCGAAAATTTGACCGGTTTGAGGGGTGTAACACACTTAAAGTGAGTTCCCTCTATTTTTTTCGTAATATGTTTCTAACAAAAAGTAAGTACAATTTTTTTTAGATTTTTTTAAGCACTTTTATTTTTATAGAATTTGTGATTGGAAAATGTCAGGCTTTTGGAGAATTACCCATGGGCTGTTTGGGCTATAGCCAGGGCCCCAGGATTATGGAGGCAGCGAAGGACGTGGTCAAGGGAGTACGGACCCCCCCCCCCCCTCCAGAAAGATCACTGATTTCCCTCTCAGTTGCTCAGTACATATAACTTCGCATGAACATGAACAAAATTCCTTCTACGAAAAAAAAGTGCAATAAAAACGGGGTTTTTTCCTTATTCCAATCAATCAGAAGTTTTTTTCACTTTCAATTCAATTCAGAACGCAAGAGAATCTCCATGGGACTTGAGTAATTCTGCAGATTTTCTGTACGTATCTTCGAATTAAAGGAGAAATTTTGACGAAATCTGCAAAATCTCTGAAGATATCTTGCAGAATTTTGTAAAGTCATTTCATCATACTCTTCTTTTTTTTTTCCTGCGAAAATACAGAGTTTTGAGCCAAAGTAGCGTTATATTTAGGGAAAATTTAGATCTACATCTATGTAAAATTTACTGAATCTGGCAAAATTTGAAGTTCTTAAAAGAGCCTAAAATTGCGTTTCTAAAACTTCATTGCGGTAATATTTCCAGAAGAAAAATTTGAAATCGATTTACGTTTTTTTAAAATTATTAATATTTTGAACAGTTATGAAATATCTCTTCAAATGAATAGCAACATTTATTATTTCTTTTAATAATGTGTAAGTGTAACTGCTTGTTTAGGAAACCTGGAGAGGCGAGTTTCAAGAGCAGAAGGCAGCTCCACATCCCAATATGCCTCTGGGTGAGGTTGAAACTGAATAAGTCAGCAGAGCTCGATCTTCTATTTTTCCGAGCTGGGGTAAAAACTTGAAACTACAGCCTTTTCAAATCTTCATTCCAGTTTGTATAACGTGTATCAACGAATAAAAATATGTAGAAATGGGGAAATTTTGTCTCCCCCCCCTCCTCCCCCCAAAAGTTGCCACCCGGGGGAGAGGACCGTGGCTCACTACCCCTAGATAATTCACCAAAAGTCAGGGGTTAACTACAAATCCCAGAAGTTCAAGAAATGGTCAACAAAAGTTAATCAACTCAGTCGGTAGCCTCTAAATTTTTATTTAATTTATAGTCAAAATTTCCGGAAATATGTCACAGAATTAAAAATTTAAATTGTACATATACATCAGGGTGGTGTGAAAAAAAAATCATAATTCGATAAAAGCTACGCGATATTGCGGAAAAATTGCCTTGTAGAGATATTTTGTCGTGTAAAAGGATTTTAACAACAAAAAATATCTTGAGTGTCCGCTTTTGCCTTACAGTTGAGCACTGAATAAAAACTGGAAAAAATAATAATGATTTCCTCAAATATAAAATTTTAAAAATGTGATGCAATGGAACGAAAGAGTAGGCTTTTTGAGTAGGTTACGCACTGTACAAGTATACACTCATTTCTATCATCAACTATATTTTAAAGGACCACACAAGCTTTGAAATTGACCAAAATGAAGTCAAAATGAAAAATAAAAAAATGTAATGCTTCGTACTTGGAGAAAAAGTATTAAAAGTCAATATTTGTCAAAAATACCTTTCATATCAATTCTTAGTAGTATGTAATCCGCACATACGTATAGTAAAAGTAGGGGAAACTAGGGAGACTTGACCCTCAACTTTTTTTTTTTTTTTCAATTTTTTTGTGTATAATAGTTAGAGCTCAACAAAAAAATATTTAAATAGCACGTCATTTAATGCATTATCGTGACCGCAAATAATGGCATAAATCGGAGTAGAAATGGTTCGAAAAATATATTTAAATAGTACGTTATTTAATACATTATTGTGACTGAAAATAATGGCATAAATCGAAGTAGAAATGGTTCAAAAAATATATATGCCTCAAGTCACAGCCTTCTAAATACCAGGCCTGCGCGCTGAACTTCGAAATCAATGTCACGTGACCTCCCGCAGGCGGTTAGATTCAAGTTAGTACGAGTTGCACTGGGAAAGGATAACGCTTAATAAGGTACGAATTTCCATTTCTACGAAAGAAACAAACTATATTTTATTGATTATAAGTGTAGGAATGCAGTGCTTAATCATTTTCAAGTGCTTTTATTGTTTTTAATGCGGTTTTTGTCCAGTAATTCGAAGTGTTATATTTGTTTTCACTTAGTTTTCAACGGCAGTCGTTGAAACTAAGTTGAGGAAGTAAGCTTTCATTCGTACTCGTACCTCGTACTTTAGATTAAATAAAGAATGCAATGAATTTGATAAGAACGTTTTAAGCAAACGTAGTCAGCAATTTTAATTTAGAATGATACTCTCAGTTTAGATTTACCTTTGGCAGTGCAAAATGTAGCGTACTACATAAATATCACAATTGAGGTTATAAGATTTGCCTACTTAAGTTCAGATTCATGTAGAAAGCATAAAGAGTTACTTTAGAAGCGGGGGCACGTTTTTTTAGATATTGAATTTAAAGGCATATTACTATATTTTTAGTGCTTGCATTGTTATAAATACTTACAATAACGAACTTGATCAACAACTTTTTTTTAAATTAATAACCGAATTAAAACATTGTATTATTATCAAATACTTTTCAACGTGTTTTTTAATGGCATGCAATTTTTGTCTGCTTTTAAATACTGTTTCGATTTATTTTGCATTTTTGATTTTTTTTTCATGAAAACAATATTATATATTTTTATTTAAGTAATAATTCATTAAATGAAATTTTTACGCATTCAGATATTCATATTTCAACTTTGAATTTTATCAGAGGAGTAGTTTAACTACTGTCTTGGGTTCCAGCTCCTGAAAAAGACTCACTATTTTCAACTTTAGAGCAGCGGTTATTTACATAAATTCACATCAAAATCTGCTGTACAATATTTTTATGGTAAATTTACAGCAAATTAAAAATAGTTTAAATTTTTTGTAAGTATTAGCAACCCATGTATGTGGATCACAATGTACATGATCATCATAGGCGGATTTAGGCTGTGAATCTTGTGGGTGCAGCAAGCCGAGGTCCCCCCCCCCGGAATTCCCGTTAATATCAAAACAAAAATTATAGTTATCAAAAATCAACCTTTTTTTTTTGGCGCATGGGGGCTTAAAGTTAATAATTTTCCGGAGGGGGTCCATGGAAGTCTGGATTTTGAGAACCTCCGAACTACATAATCTGTTGCATTTTTGGGTTTTCTTTGTAGTGACTTAAGTTGAATTGTGTATAGCTATGAACAAATATAACTTATTTTCCAAACTATTTCCAGATGAAATACGCTAAATTTTTTTTTTCAAAATTTAAGTAAAATGTTGGAGTCGCGGGGCACCCCCGTAAGTCCGCCTATGATGATCATCATAAGCTTTGTTTCTGGAAATATTTTCTATGTTAAAAAAATAAATAAATACATAAACTGATATAAAACCTCGTTTGATGATCCCAAACAAATGAATAATACGTTTCACAATTTAAAACTTATAAACAAATTAAAAATAACTCATTATAAAGAATACGTTTTAAAAACTTAAAAATATGCATCAATATTTTCACTGTGTATCAATGTTGTGGCAATTGTAATTTCATGATTGTTGTTCTTTTAAGATCAGAAATGGGTACCCATTTAATGGCACCCATTAAATTTTTGTTTGCATCAAGTATATAAAGATTACTGTTATTATGGTTATTGTTGAGAAACGTTTCATCTCGCCTCTAATTTACTTTGAATAAACAAACCTAACTATGTTTATTCTTTCACTTTTTACTTCAGAAACATCAAATGTCATATAAAAGTTCTGTTAGATTGTTTATTTATACTGCCCCCTTTTAGGATATATTTTATATGAATATTTAACATAACATAACGTGTGGATGATTCTATTTGTTATGATAATGAATTGATTAAATAACTTCTAAAGCTCCCTAAAAGTTAAACTATACGAAATTATGAATTGTAATTATGCAGTAGAGTACTTCAGGTAAGAAAAACTTTTTTACTTCAAAATAAATGCAGTGAAAGTTGGTCTTTTATTTGCGTTGGAGATATTGCGAAATGTAAACATTACCGCCTTCGGAGGCGGCCACATTGAATGAGCGCGCAGGCCTTGTGTTAAGATGGCTGTGCTCAAGTCTACATATGAGTTAAGTGTCCCTAGGTCTAGGGAGACTTGACCTAATACATAGGGTGACATGACCGACCTAATAAATCGGAATGTTTATAAATATTGAAATCAAAACAACAGGTTTGGTGATGTTTTTTACTTTTAATGAGTGATACTTGAAGTGGCACTAAATGTCAACGACCCACCTTATGAAAATGGTGTAGATCCGGACACCCGATTTTTGCCCGGTTCTTATAAAAACTGCCTCTTAAATGTGTTTTAAATATTTTGGCCTTATTTAAAAACTCCTAAAAAATTTCAGTACTACAACACTACGCAGCAAAAAAAATACGAGTAGGGGAAACTAGGGAGACTTAACCCAACTTTTGGTTTTATATGTTTCAATTTTTTGGGGAAATAGAGCTCAATTAAAAATATACATTAATACCATGTTATTTAGTGCATTATTGCTACTGAAAATAATCCCAGAAATCGAAGTAGAAATGGTTCCAAAAAATTATGTGCATTCTACATGTGCAAGTCTACATTTGGGTCAAGTGTCCCTAGATGTAGGGAGACTTAACCCAATGCTTAGGGAGACATGACCCACCATATGAATCTCAGAATATTCATAACTATTGAAATCAAAACACCAGGTTTGGTGAGGTTTTTTACTTTTAATGAGTGATACTTGAAGTGGCACTAAATGTCAACGCTTTGTTACATTACTTTTCTTTAATTAAATCTATTTGACTTCAGCAGTAAAGCAGAAGTCGAATTCAAAGCTTGTGACTGTCATTTTGTATGTTAATGTTGGGAGTTTCCCCAAATCTACTTTAGACACATAAGTAACATCAACTAAGATTTGATAAAACATTTCGCTGTCAAAATGCTATGAAATTTTTTTTTACTAAGCCAACAAAATACCTCGTTCTCTTTTTTTGCACAAAACTTGACAGTTACCAAGTCATCAGCTCGCATTTTCTGCGTATAAAGCGTTTCCATTTTAGTATTTTAACTGATGAGTATCCTCTTATATTACGACTCTGTCTGAAGAGTTAGATTCTACAGTTGAGGCAAACCTAACCTGGTACTATTGTGTAGGCTAATACTCGGGTCCTAATCACAGTAATTATATAGGTCAGTGGTTCTCAACCTTTTCACGGCTAACGCCCCCTTTAAGAGTGAAAATTTTGCCAACGCCCCCTTTTATGTCAATAGTGAGGGGGTTTGCGAAAAGAGGTATAATTTAGTTCCAGAATTTTACAAAATGGTTAAACAACACACATTTTTCCTCGGTAGACATTATTATATGTAGAATTAAAATGACGAATTTAGAAATAAAAAAAATCTAGGTTTAAAAAATATTCTACTTTCAAAAGAATAGCAAATAAAATGAAATAGAATAAAAATAAACAAGCAAAAAGAAATGTTCACTCAAAATATGAAGGAAACAACGAGATGAAATAAAAATTAACATGCAAAGCATTTTTTTTTAATTATTCAAAATATCAAAGGAATACTCAGAAATATATGTTAGTGAGATATTTGTTCTTGGTGGTTCAAAGCCTGTTTCCACAGTCGGTTTAATATTTTTTGTAAGGTGAAGGCGCAACTCCCCTCCCTCTTGGGACGATTTGGAGTCGATTTCTCTTTTTTGTAACTGGGTCGGTGATAACACTGAATCCTCATTCGACGAGGTAGAAAGAGGGAAAGGTAATTAAATTTTTTTTGACGATATCCCACAGTACAGGCTAAAGGCAATGTTTCCTTGCAGACAAAATCCTGTATTGCTGTTAATAAAAATGCTGTTAACATTCTGGAAAATAGCTTTCAAATGTTCATTGGTTGAAAGTTCAACCAATTCTTCCTGATACTGACTATCTGATGTCTCAATGTTTCAAAAGGGCTGATGACCCATTAAGGAACGTTCAGAGAAAAAATATCCTTAAAGCGCTTAGAGAAGTCTTTGTGCAAAGATTGAAGATGTCGGCAATAAACGTGAGTTTCATCAAAGGAGATTTCGTTAAAAATAAACCATGAAAGTAAATGAATGAAATGAGCAAAAGCCAAAGTGAAAATACTGAGCTCAAACCACAGTCAAAGTGGACGGGCACTTTAAGCATTGCAGTACGGTTGCCAGGTAAAAATTTAGGAAAATAACCAAACCAATTCAAATAACCAACTTGCACGAATACCCGCGCCCATCGAGATATTTTGAATATCTTTGGGGGAGACTTATTTTTCCACAAATACTAAGCTAACTTAAGAGAACGTGGTGAAAGAAACTTACAAAAAAAAAAAAAAAAAAAACAAATCGATGACGTTTAATGTTTTACCTAAAACGCTACTAGTGGAAAACACTCGAATGCAATTGTGATTTTTTTTTGCATTATTTTGAAACCCCTATTAAATGTTAGCAATAAACATTAAAATCTGGTATTCTACTCTAAAAATTGTTTCAGTCTGAAAACTAGTTTCGTTTAGCAACAATCAAAGCAGGCGACTAAAACTTGAGAACTTAGTTGGACCATTTTCACCTACAGATTAAGGACGGTATTTTTGACATGCATGACAATTACTAAGTAAAATAAAGATGCATTACTAGAAAATTATACAGGGTGTCCACTCCAATCGTGGACCAATAGCTAATTTCTAAACCGTTAGAGATAAGCATATAGTTTATTTAGGAAAAAATCTCCTAATTACGAAAGGAATTTTGGGTCTATTCAATGTTTTTCAAAAAATTAAATTTTGAAAGAGTTACGAAATTTAAATTTTTATACAGCCCCCCAGTCCTATCAATCATATTTAGTAAAACATTCTTGACACTGTAACGTTTAAAACTAAAAAAAAATCACTCTTCTACGACAAAAATTGATCGAGTTATGACGTTTTGAAAAATCAAGATTTTGCATTGTTTCATGACGTCATCGAGAGATCGCTTTAGGGACCGTATGCGAAATCTTTCAAAATCTTGATTTTTCAAAACGTCATAACTCGATCAATTTTTGTCGTAGAAGAGTGATTTTTTTTTTTTTTTAGTTTTAAACGTTACAGTGTCAAGAATGTTTTACTAAATATGATTGATAGGACTGGGGGGCTGTATAAAAATTTAAATTTCGTAACTCTTTCAAAATTTGATTTTTTGAAAAACATTGAATAGACCCAAAATTCCTTTCGTAATTTGGAGATTTTTTCCTAAATAAACTATATGCTTATCTCTAACGGTTTAGAAATTAGCTATTGGTCCACGATTGGAGTGGACACCCTGTATAAAGCTATTAGAAATAACATTGTAATAGTAGAAAAATCAATCAATAATTCGGCTAAAAAATAACCAAACGATGATGTGGCTAATGCTTATGAATTTCATCTAGCTATGTGTGATTGAAATTATCCAAATTGGCTGATTACAACTGCGATTAATTGTAGCATTTCTCTCATTAAGTAGCTCTTCATTAAGGAGCATTCTCTTTCAAGGTTGTCGGATGCAAAAGATCACTTTTTTTTTTTTTTTTCAAAAATACGCCATCCCTTTGTACATATTCAACAATGTTAAATTTAACAAATTACGGGATGACGTATGTGAAAAGTACAAAACAACCCACATGGGTAAACATTCAATTTGGTATATACATCAGAAAAATAATTTTGGTTAATAATAAATTAAAATAAAAAAATATAAGTAAAATATTTACATAATGGTAACGGAAAAAAAATAAATAAATAAAACAAATGAAAAAAGTTTTTAAGGGGTTACAGTACCTCAAAAATGACAAAAAGACAAAAAAATTTTTTATTGCTTATTTCGAAAGTAAAAGTTATTTAAAACACTCAGAAAAAAACAGCATTCTTCTAACTAAATTATTTAAAAAGTTATGAGTGACTTTAGGGCATACATGCTACGTGTTCTAATGGAAAAGCCAAACTTTAAAGTGCTTTTTCTCGGTGATCAGTTTCTAGTGTTTCTATGTTACTAGAAATACTAAGGAATTTTTCTATTGAAGATATAACTTTAAAGCAATATTTTTTGCACTCAGGATTAGGGATGCACCGATTAATCGGCAGTACCGATTAATCGGCCATAATCGGCCTCTTTGCCGATTATTAATAATCGGCAAAATCTTGCCGATTAATCGGCTGATTTTTTCAATTTTATATTATCTTTTAAAGTATACCTTCAGCAAGAAACTATGATAAATTGTTTTATTATCAGTAAATAAATGTAATTTTCTGAAATCCTTACTGTAACATACAGTATGAAAGTGTGTACAGAGTAAAAATAAAACAAATAGTTCATAGAAAACGTAAAACTGTTTGGAATATTAAAAGATAACCCTCTGCAAATTCCTGAAATTTTAAATTGGAATTCAAAAACATGAATATTGCATTTCATTTATAATCAGTCAAATTTTGCTGATTAACCGGCGGAAAAGATGTTTTGAATAAAATTAATTTAACGATGTTTGAACACAATATTATTACGATGGATAAATTTATAAACAAGAATTAAATAATTTTCTACAAACACAAGAATTACAAGTTTTACGAAAGTGCAGTGAGTTTAAACAAAACAAATAATTCAAAGCATGAAATACAAAATAATAATAATAATAATAATAATAATAATAATAATAATAAGTTGCCTCTCAGGCTGATATAAATGATTTAATAATTTAATACTCCTATTCTGAATAAATCAGTTGCAACATTTGTGCATACAATGTTGCAACATTTTTCATGTCTCGATATATTTCTCTTTAGCTTGTTGCTTTTAAATAACCTCTAATTTTCAAAGAACAAAAGTCTTGAATTAAATGGCTACTTATAGTTAAAAAATAAATTTAAATTAAGAACACCCCTAAATTAAAGTGCTCATCACAGCTCCCCCCTCGTTTGTTTTAATAACTATTATGTCTAGTTTGTTAATGCAATTTTATTTACAAAAATATTTTTAAAATTTCAAAGGAAGTTGATAAATTTTGAAAGTATTTAACATGGAAAAATGGAGAAAAACAAGTCTTTTGTCAAAAACAAATAAGTAACCATTTCTAAAAATCTGAATTGTATTAGAAAGGGAAAAAACAGTGAGGGTAAAATTGGTAATATCAAAAATAATAAACTCGAACATTAATCGGCCCTGCCGATTAATCGGCCGATTCTCATTCGCCGATTAATCGGTAATCGGTAATCGGCCAATTTGCTTATCGGTGCATCCCTACTCAGGATAATATATTTAACAAAACTGTGCATTGAATAAGCGTTTTATAAATTACAAAAAATTTTAGAGTTTGTTAAACCTCGAAGAACAAAATTTTTTAAGAATTTTTTACATAAAAGGTCACAAAATATTTTCTAATCAAAATGTAAGAAATTGAATGCACAGATTTGTTGAGGTTTTCCTTGTGATCATTTCGCAAAAAGAAATTTTGAAATTAGTGCAAAAACAAAAAAGCCTTAGGGTTTTAAAAAAACTGAAATTTTCTTACATTTTTCAAATTTTCAAAAAAAGTTTTCAAAATTTTTGATGTTTGAAAATAAATTATTGATTTTTAAACAAATGCAGAAGCAAATATTTCAAAGAATTAACTTTTTCACTTAAATTAAAGAAATTTGTTAGAAAGGTACTGTAACCCCTTAAAGGAATAAATAATAAAATGTATAAATAACAAAAACTAAATGAAAAAGAAAAAAAATATATAAATAATAAAACATTATAATTAAAGAAAAAAAAAGAAATGTAGATAATTTAATAAATAAATAGCAGAAAGAACAAGAAAAAGGTGCAGTTAATAGTATTGACGTTAAGGAAAAAAAATAAATAAAAATAAAAATTATCCGAAAATAAAATGCTCGTGGTCTATTAGAAAAGAAATAAGAGCAGTAATTTTCTTTTTTGCTGCAGGAAACGAATAATAGTTTTTTAAGTCTTGAGTTCAATTGCCTGTAGAACGAAGATGGAATGAAGAAGTATGAATACAATGCTGTATGTAATGTTGAGGATTTCCAGGTGCTTTGCATCTGCAGAGATCAGTATTTCTTAGGTGGAATCTTTTTAGGTACGAAGGAAATGGACCATGGCCAGTAAAGAAAAATACTTCATGTCTGTCTAAATTCAAAGGAGTAAATTTAACTTTGGAACGAATTTTATAGATTTCTCTTCCTGTAAGTTCTTGATCCCAACGTTCTTGCCAATCAGTCAGTAAGTCTTGTAATAATTTATGCAAAAGATCACTAAAAAGCCAAATCGCTACAAAAAAAAGAGAGAGAGAAGGAAAAAAAAGCAAAAAAGCTAAACTATTTTTAAAGCAAAACATGCACCTTAGAAAAACGTAAGAAAATAAGCTTAGAGATTCCAGAGCAGATAAATTGATTTATGGTTGGCACAAATTATTCAAGTTGCATTCGTGATTTAATGCAACATTTAATTTTGATTTTTTAAATTAAATAAAATTCTAATATATTATTAAAATCTTATTCATTTATCGTTCTATGACCTCAAATTTTCTCACCGCCCCCCTATCGCCCAAAATATACCCACCGCCCCCCTACTGCCCAAAACATGTTCACCGCCCCTCAGCATCTTCCCACCGCCCACAGGGGGGCGATACCGCCCCCGTTGATAACCACTGTTATAGGTGATTCTACGGTCAATGAGTTCTTTGTGTCCCCAAAGAAAAAAATAATTTGTTTAATTTCCTACTCATAATAACACTAGTCGCCGCTATTTTTATGATAGTGGTAAAGGCCAAACGACATTCCAATTTTTTTTTGAGTTTTATTGGTACCAGGGGAAAAATTTGTTGTCAGGGGAGTGACACTATTGGCAGAATTCCGGTTTGATTTGCAATTATTTCACTTATTTTTCGGTGTAAAATCAGAGTACGGACTCACTTCTATAAGCCCCGTGCACAAATAAATGTTCGCGTATAATAAAGTTTAAAAAAAATCTTGAAAACATGCCATATTGCATACTAGTCGCACCGCAGATCCTTAATAAAAATATTCCCGCATTATTTACGTTTATTCAAATTAAATTCAAAGGTGCAATTAAGATTGAAAATTAAATTTATTATGCATATAATGTAGCTTTAACGTACGTTTTATACATACATATATACATACATACATACATGCATATAAGTGTGTGATAGACTGAAACTTGGTAAATGTCTACATTCTCCGGAAGGAGAGAAATGATAACAGATTGATGAAAGCACAGTGTTTTCGGCAAAGAACTTTTTCAACAATAATTTAAATACAAATGAAATTTTATAATTGAACTGCTTGAGAGATGAAGGGGTTATGTGACAAAACAAAAATTGCGAGTAATTAAAGTTCAAAGTTTTATTGTTGCAGTTGTTTTCTGGTTTTATCACTAGTGTGCGTATGTAATGGTCTGTTGACATCTACTGTTTGATGCACCCAGTTTTATTTGCTTACCATTGTACAGAGTGTTCATTTTTTAAAATGTAACTTAACCCCTTTATCCTCCAAGCCCTTCAAATATTAACAAAAAATACAAGGTTAAAATCTTGATTTCCACAACATACAAACATGGATATTGGTTATTGAAACTACATTTCATTTGACAACTGTAAAATAATGTTGCAACAATTCTGCCCAGAAAATCTTTCGAAATGGCAGTCCTAAAAATGCAATTATAGGCCACTTTTATTGACATTATTAGGAAGGAATGAACTCCGAACTTCCTTGTGGAAATCATTTAATTAAAGTAAAAAAGTAGTGAAAACCGTTTCCTCCGAGTTTTTCTTTTCCAAACTCAACTGACGATTTCGGATAGAGAAATTTTCAATGTCTAACCTAATACTTTTATTTATTTATTTATTTTATGTTTTGTATGTTTGAAGCACAAACTTCTGAGTCCCAAAACCACTTTTAACATTTTGGACTGCATTTTGGAGCTTTGCAGTGATACCTGAGTTTTTGTTTTCCACTTAGTTTATTTCATTTGTGCCTCCTAAACCTACCCTAGTATTTTGTTAAAAATGTCAACACGGTCACGGTTCCAAAGTTCTTTCATTTTCTTTTCTTTTTCAATTATAGAAATTGAATTCTAAATACGAGTTTTTTTTTTTTTCCCCCAGTCTCCGGTCGCACAGTATGAATGCCAGGCATGCGGCAGCTGAATGGTATGTTCAGTAGGCGGCTGTGCATCTCCCTCTCTACACAATCTGTCACTGCAGTTCAACACGCCATTTTCAGTCTTCCACCAAGTGTGAATTGCGCAGTGTTTTGCTAATTACTCATATTCTTAATGTGAAATTTTGCGACGCTTATAGGGAACTATTTAAAATAAATCAAGAGGTATGCTGACTTTTGGAATCGTTCTGATCCATGGCAATGCTCAGCCTCATAGCGCTAGTGTAATCCAACGGCTACTTCAGCAATCTCAATGGGATATTTTTAAACACTCACCATTTTGTCCGGACCGAGCGCCAAGTGACTTCCATCTATTCCCTGAATTGAATCATTGGCTTAGGGACCCGCTGATTATGTTTGGAAAATCTTCGTGCTTCCAAAGTGGAGCTCAAAGACACCGTCACAACTCACTTCCAATAATTGGTGGTAACATTTTCGAGGAGGGTATTAGAAGGCTTGTTCTCAGATATAACAAATGCTTCCATCGTCAAGGTGATTATGTAGAGAAGAAACATTCATGGTACAATTACTTTTAATAACAAAATATTTTTTGTATATTTATCCGTTGGTTTTTTATAGCCTACCGGAGGTTGAAAAAAAAAACAGCCCTCGTACATTTTCAGTGTTACTAGGACATTAAAGAATCCAATTTGTTCCGACAGAAAAAAAAAATGTCGCAAAATATTGAACACAAAAAATATTGAAGTTGCTCCTGAGTTAAAACTGGGTTGATAGAATTTTAAATAACAGACCTTTATCTTCTATTGTTGAAAATTCTCTGAGCTAATGCCCCCCCCCCCCTGGAGCCGCCAATATGCCCCCGACCGGGGGGAAAATGGAATGTGTTCCAGATGCTTTCAATTTGCTGTTGACTTCTCTTAGAGTTCACTAGCAGCATGAGGAAAAATTCGAATTCATGGGGAAATCTTCGAAGTTAGACGAAGATCATTGAAAGAGATCAGTGGTAACTAGTAGAGCTCCTTTATCCGACATTTTGGTTCCAAGACAGCTTTGGATCCAGATTTGATTTGTTTCCGGTTTCAGTATTAGGAAACACGTTAATATTGTTCTTGGTTGCTCTGGCATAAAATAACTTGTGATCAGATGTATAAAGCGTCACATTTGGTAAATCTAGAAAGATAACTTTTTTCTCAAATTTAAAAACTGTAATTGAGAAATATGTTTCCTATAACTAAGCCCATTTCCATACTGCACTTGGTTTAAACCAAACTTTACAAAATGTTTTTGACATATGGACAAAAATAGTCAAATATCATCCAGGGAGCTACAGCTACATCTCAAGCTTTGCTACCATTTTTTTCAACACGACTTGAGTATACCAGAGGTTCCACACTTGCCCTTTTGGAACCAAAATGTCAGATGAGTCAGCTCCCGTTTTGTAGGATCCTTAGTGGTCGGCGGCGGTGCGTGACGTCATATCCCTGGATTTAATAATTCGTGGTATTGCTTTAGAATGAACATTATTCACGGTGTGGCAAAGGTTCTTTAACTTTTCGGTTGCGGGTATTTTGATCCATTATTCAGTGTTAGTGTATACAGTGCCGAAGAAATTAGCTTCATTTAATAATAACGGATATTTTACACGTAATGAGCATGCGTAGGGTCTATATTGCCTTGGAATTGCTTGAAATTTCTGAGAAAAGGGAGGGAAAAAGAAAAGAGTGTGACTTCTCACATATTTTCTTAGGAGGTGCTAGGAGACTAAGGCAGGAATTCAAGTGAAACACGGACGATCGCAACCCACCAATGCAATCACAAATTCCCAAATTTGGATTCAAGTGAAACGAATTCACTTGAATTCGACTTCCAGTAGCGATTGCAATTTGCGATCGCTTCGAAGCGATTGCAATGGTGTTTCACTTGAATTCGGCCCTTAATTAGAAAAATACGCTTATTAACAGAATATTTCTCACCAAATGAAACAATCCCCTAATAGCATAGTCGCATCTCAGCAACGTAACAAATACATCACACTGTGACGTGCGTTACATTCTCAGGGAGATCACGTCACACTCTGAGACGTCGCAGAGATGTGGAATTTATGTGGAAATGTCCTTGCTGTGGAACATCGCATGGTAACGTCTCTGGGCTGTCGCATCGCGACAACCCAGAGACGTCACAATGTCCAACTTCAGTTACGTCGCAGAGTAACCAGTATGTACTGTCGCAGTGCGACATTGTTGTCGCACTGCGACTATCCTTAGATATATTCTAAAAAGGTGAAAAAAATCCAACTTCAGTTCTGTCTCACGGCGACATTAATTCTGAATAAACTGTAGTAAGAAGAGCTGATATTTTATGATTAAATATTGAAAACTAAACAATAATTGTTTATATCATACATAGAGCAGGAAATTCAATATATAACTTATAAAGTCCCAAGCAAGAACAGTTTAAGAAGAAAATAAACATTTAAAAGAAGAAAATTATACGATTGTAAGAACAATGATTCAATTGAATACTATATTCCCAAGCAAGAACAATTCGAATGAAAATAAACATTTAAAATATGAAAATTATGCAACTTAATATTATACCTGAGTAGGAAATCCAGCATATTCATTGGGGACTAACAGGATCAAGACGATTGCTGAGAGCAACAGAAAAAGATACAGCGTCAGAGAGAGTATATAAATATTACTACTACCCTCTTTCGCCATCCATTTCTGAATAAACTGTAGTAAGAAAAGCTGATATTTTATAATTAAATAGTGAAAACTGAACAGATACAAATTCGAGTGCAATTAACTCTTTACATCATACACTGAGCAGGAAATTCATGAAATTAATAAAATTCAATATACAACTTAGATATTAAGTCCCAAGCAAGAAGTCTAGAATGAAAATAAACATTTAAAATAAGAAAATTATATAATTTAATATTACACTAGAGTAGAGAAAATCCAGCAATTTAAATTGGAATGAATTTTAATTGCAAGATTTTTGAAGCAAAATGAAAACATCTTTGAAAACTAACGGCCTCCCCAGAATCACGAATTATGAAAATTAAATTCATGTACATTCCTAAAAGTTCATATGACTTTTATAACAAAAAAAAAACTTCTATTTACTAACCAAATGATTTTTGATAACAGCAGCAACAATTCTATTAGTTTAAAATCCATTCAAATTTAACTGACCAACAGTCGCGGATGGAGCACCCCGCACCGGCCCGGGCATTTATCACAGACCAGCCCCTGATATATATATATATATAAAATGTTCGTAAATTTTAATTCAAAATTATGCTTTCTTTTACATTTAAAACTTTCAATGATGAACATGCAAATTTACACACAAACCAAACATTTTTTTTCTATTTAACGTAAACCACTATACGTATACAAATTCAAAAAATTTACTACTACAAATTTTTAATACTTACAGCTACTCCGATTATATATAAATATAAATAAGTAATTGAACATTGAAATATGGGTACACTATTACTACGCATTCGATCGCGTACTGCTTCTCGTAAGAAAAATTGTGACAAAGATCAACTAATGGAACTTGAACACTGATCTAGCTCTTCATAATCATTTATACAAAATATTTTGATGCATAGAAAGTAAATCCGCTTTTAATGTAAATTTCAAAAGCTTGAAGGAAGACATTGAATTTGAAATTTCTTACACTCAACTGAATACATACACAGGATTGAAATAAAGCTATGGTGTTTCGTATACATTTGACACCTGGGGCAACATATAATTATGTGAAAATGGGGAAAGTTATAAATTCAACACTGATCGATCTTTAAATTTACATTTATGCAGAAATGTATCCCCCCCCCCCGCCGCTACTAAAAGTAAATCCGTTATTAGCATACTTTTTAGAAACTAATAACATGACGATCACACGTTTTAAAACATACAGTTTCTGATTTTATTTTTATAACGAAGTAGTAAAACGAAATTCATAAAGTAAAAAAAGGTGAACTATGAAATGGATTATTTATTCGTCAACTAAAAAGTTTGCTTAGTAAAACGAAAGTGAAGACCGAAAGTTTAAACTGCGTCTCAATTGACTTACTTACTTTTTTTATATCTAGTTCGAGTTTATTCATATACAACAATTAAATATAGTGACAACACATTTTAGGATGTACAAATGTTATAGTTTTATGTGAATTAAATAAGCAGTTCAACACTGTATGCACATTTGTAAAACATAGAAACGTTCAGCATTGAAAAGAAGGTGCAATATTTAATACACCTTCAAGCGCGTAGTGTTTTCTAAAGAAAAAAAGAGAAAATAGAAAATTCCATGAAAAAGAGGGAAATTTTGAAATTTAACATTGATCGATTTCTAAACTTATATCTATTCTCATACTTTTCATTCCGGTCGGAAAAGTTACTTACAAACTTTTTAGAAACAACATGATGACAAACTGTATTGTAAGTAATTAATTAAGTAGCATGTGTATAAAAATGAAAAAAACTTAATATTGAACTAGCTTTACAATATTTAACAACTATTGTGCGTAGCGTACTAAAAACAAATCTAATTCTGTGAAAATTTAGCAATGACGAACCTCAAAATATCCATACTTTTCAGAAACTGACTACATATGACGGTAACATACGTATTTTATAATATTTATTTACAATTATTACTTTAATGAATATGAAGCACACATGCAAATAATATATACAAACTAAATTATTACCTTTTTCTTTTTTTCAACTTAAAAAAAATGTTACGTAAGTAATTTTTTAAAGTGAAGACAGGAATTTTCACAGTGACGAACATTTTAATTCAAGCCTTGAGGGAACTTCCTTAGCTTTAAATGTAAAACTGTTAATTATACATAATTAAAAAACTACCAGCAAATTGTTCACTTTGATTAATTCAAAAAGCTGCATCGGGGAAAAAATGAAAATGTATGACATTTTAATGACATTGGAAAGCAATATTTTGCATTAAAATGAAGAAACTACTTATACATATACACAAAATGGGCATACTTTTAAAGATAATACGGGTTCTATAATTGAATGTGTAAAACTAAGAAATAACACTTCTGATTCACAGAGTGGCGACAAAACTAAGACTTAAATTTGAGAAAAAGCTTTTGAAGGAAGAAATTGTTTTAAAAAGTGCAGTGTAGCTTAGAAATATGACAACATCAATGTAATAACTCTTTTTTTTAGAATTTCGCTTTTTAGAGCAATGTTGTCAATCACTGCTTCATTATCAATATTTTGTAAAGAATCTTTTTCTATTTTCATGAGCATAAATAACTCTAGCCGTTCATCAGCTAAAGTATTACGTATGCTAGTTTTATGAGCTTTAAACTGGAGAAACTTCTTTCGCAAGCCACTTGAGTAATAGGTAGCGTTAACAAATATTGATATGCAGTAGTTAAAGCTGAATAACAATCTTTGAACAAGTTGCACTTAATGAGTACTTAATAACAGCAAATAACGCAATTTAAAGTTTTTGCAAGAGGAAGATGGAAGCAAGCTTTTCATCAATTTCATGGTCTGATTCTTTTTCATCATCACTGTTTTCTTGCGACTGATATATTTCATATTGATTTTTAATAATTTTTCTAAGTTTAGGCCAATTTTGAACGAAGTTAGTGTATTCTTCTTCTAGTCGTTCTGGAGGTGCAGCTTCATTAAAATTTGCAATTTTTTTAGATAAGTACTCAAAAGATGTTTTTGGAACTAAAGGTTTCTCAGTTGAAGAAAAAGTATCTGCTGAGAGAAACGACAAGCCTCGGCCGAACTCTAAATTTTTTAAAAACCTGGTTTCTATCAAATTCACTAAGCTATCTATAATCACATTAAAAACTTTAATTTTAAAACGCTAATATTCATTTAAAGGTTTTTCGTCGCTTGTTGTTTCTCCACTCATTTTCCTAATTTTCCGCCTTCTTTTACTACTCAATTCATTTTCAATGTAGATGTCATTTTCATTTTCTAGCTTATTTGAACAATTTTCAACAAAATTTTGGGATGCTTGAATAATATTGTCGAAATCTCTTTGAATTTCTTTCAACTGTTCGAAAGCGTTTTTAATCATACTATTGCAAACTAATATGTTTAGTCCCTCTGTTTGTAAATATCGTGAAATGGGGCCCGTGATTTTAAAAACTCTTAAATATATTTGTGACAAAAGAATGGTTGAAAACTTGGTAAACTGCTCTCTTAAACTTTTGGTGGTAGCTCTATACTGTCGCAGTTAATTTGTTGGCAATTTTTTATCTGATTTAAAGCCAAAAGAAGTTCAACATATAGACAATCGCTTGGGTCGTCATAGAATCCAAAAATTCGTTTTAGGGTATTTTCTTTGGCCCACCAGAGTGTTTCACCTATTACTTTAAGCGTTTTATTGCTTTTCACAATATTACTCCACACATCCATTCGTTTGTGAGAATCCTTGAAAATAACAGCTGCTAAATTTAATATCGAGAAGAAGGTTGCTGCTTCTATATTGCACTTCGTGGCATCTGTTAATACTAAATTTAAAATGTGGCTATGGCACCATTCATGAAAGTGTTCAGGTTCTTGTTTTTTCATGTGTGAAACAAACCCATTTGTAACTCCCTTGCATGTTCACCGCATCATCAGTGGAGTCGGCGGCCACAAGTTTTAAAATTTAGATCAGCCGTCCGGCCGACTAAAAAAAAGTAACGCCACGAGTTTTAAAATTAAGCCCGGCCAACCGGTCGGCTGAAAAAAAAAAAGCCACAAGTTGTAAAAGTAGACCGGCCGTCCGGTCGACTAAAAAAAAAAAAAGAAGAACGCCACAAGTTTTAAAATTTAGACCGGCCTGCCGGCCGACTAAAAAAATGAAAAAAAAAAGAAAGAAAGAAAAAAAAAAAAAAACGCCACAAGTTGTAAAATTTAGACCGGCCGACCGGCCGAAACACAGGCGGCCCACCGGGAAAATGCCCGGCTGCCCGCCGGCCCCATCCGCCCCTGCTGACCAACTTTTTTATAGGGTCGAAGCCAATCCACATGAATTCATTTTTTTACAGACATACAAAACAAGTTTGCGGTGGTGAACGGTTAAGCATGACATAGAAAAAAAATCATTTCCTTTCCCAAAAAAACACCTAATAAGAAATTTTAAAGCACTTCTAAAAAATTTTTGCAGTAAATAAAAGAATATAACACAAATAATACAAACTTACTAATAAGTTGACTTTTCAAATCGTAGCGCAACAAGAGAACAACACACTTTCATAAATTTGTACGTTGCAGTTCGGGTGAAGTGGGGTAATTGTGTACCTGTTTTGACGAAATTCAACTTCTTAAGTCTCTGGTGGGGAGGGGGGTATTCAGGATTTTATTTTTTTTATATCATCTTTTAGCGACGTTTCTCTAGATTACAAATCACCCAAAGAATTTAAAAAAAACTATTTTTTTTATGGTTGTATTGCTATGTTTTTAAAACCATCTCTGAAGTACCCATTTGCCCCACAAGTTGGGGCAAATGTGTACGCCGCATGAAAATCCTATACAATTCAGTTGTTTTGCTGTTGGGCCAAATAACAGAGCAGGAAAGGACAAAAAATTCTGTGTATGATTTTTTTATTTCCGAATTCTCCAGTGGAAGCTATGCACTTTTTTTGTTGCCCACCTTCTGTCCTCTCTTAATTGGTACAGTTTACAAAGGTCAAAACAAAGTACAAAGCATAGGAGTAAAAGGGAAAAAACGTCTTTAATAGCAAAATTGAAAAGAACATGTCAAAATTTGTATCTTGGAATGTAAAAAAAAAGGAATTATAGTGGCAAGTCCTGGCCGAAATGAGAATAGAAAATTTGAGTGAGACCTTCAGCAACTCTGCTAACCTATGTTGTAGGAGGAAAATTTAACTGGGAATATCAAAACACCTCTTTTTCCCTCAGATGGCTCTGGAAGCTTGGTGACAATAGCATTGCCATCGATTTCGCTAATATCTTCAGAGTGAGGGTAAACGAAATTGTTTTCGCCATTTTTTTCAATTAATTTATTTTGAGGAGGTCAATCAAACATTTGGGAACAAAAATATACGCCCTAATAAGATTATAAAAGTCTAATAAGGAGTGGGTGAATGTGTATTCTATGCAAATTTTGCTTGGGGTAAATTTGTACTGTAGTACACATTTGCCCCAGGAGAAAATACACATTTACCCCGTGACTGAAAACAAACCGGGGTAAATGTATACCCCAACATTATGTATAGGTAACCATTAATTTAACTAATCTGCAGCCATTAATGAAGAAACCAGTTTACCTTCAAGTGATTTATCCAAGAACTAATCAAATCTAGCTGAAAATGGTGATCCTGCAGCACTGTAAACAAAAGTCCACGAAATGTGATTCATAACGAAAAAAACACCTGACGAAATGGAGGCAGATTGATAAAGCCTAATTAGCTGGACATAGGTGCAGCCATCTGAGAAGTGATCACTGAACTACAGGCTTCCAAATGGCGCCACTAGATAGCAGCTAGCTTCAGTTTTTCCTCCTTTTTTCAAATGAGTACACATTTGCCCCAAGTACGCAATTACCCCACTTCACCCTAATCAGCTTCCGCTGGAAGTTTAAAAAAAAAAAAACTTCAGTCTGCGCATGCGTGATCCGTTTCGATGGAAGAAGGGACTGTTTCAGGAACGTAACACTGATACATCGTAACGACGTTTGAGTGTTACATCGTGGAGACGTACTTTTTAAAGCGAAATGTGATGTGACGAGAATGAGACATTGCGACGTCGTCAGAACATTGCCGAGACTAAGTGTGCTATTAGGGTCATCATTTGGTTATATCATTCTTATGTAAAAACGTTCAAAAGACTTAGGCAGGGATTCAAGTGAAACAGGCAATCGCAAATTACAATCGCGACTGGAAATGAATTACATTAGAACGTTTCTTGATAAAAACATCGTGACGTTTGCCTATGAAAAACGAGCTAGATAAAACGTCACAGCATACTTGGCGAATAAGAGGAGATCGCTGAGTGCTTGTGAGCTCTTATTGGCTCCACCCGTAGTGACGTCATGCCAATTTAAGTTGATGATAATGCAATTCACTGCGTGATTACAATGCTCCAACGTTAGAGGCACTTGGTCGCCAAACGGCATTTACGCTGTGGAGCGCTGTGCTGGCAGCTGGAAAACCCGCTTCAGGGTTGCATTTGAAACAACCATGAAAGCATATTCGCGATTCATAACATTAGCGAGCGAAAAGTGAACTTGGAGTTTGGACTTCCTTCAGAATTTCAATTTTGGAGTGCTATAATTTTTGGTGTTTTTTTCGCGTTTTCAACACATACAAGTTCTGCAGACTCTACCGCAAGGCAGTAGTAAATCATAATCTCAAATTATGTTACTTGCTTGAGCTAATATTTTCGAACATTAATATATTACCGTAAACGTGAAGTGTTAATCTGTCGGAAATTGGAAGTGGATAGTTGTGTATTTTGTTACCTCATTCAGAAGACCAAATATGTACTGTATTTATTGATCAATATTTTTCACTCTTGCATAAAATGCTCTTTATGCAAGTTTTGTATCTTCTTTCAAAGGGCCGTTCTTCTTATCATATTTTCTTGTAGAATCGTATTAGTTGTTGAGAATCATGCCAAAATGATGCCACCTTTATATCGAAATTTAATTGTGATTGAAGTAAAATATTCAGGGATATACTTCTAAGATTAAACATTCTACTCCAAGGTATTTAAATAAAATACATGTATATGTCAAAAAGATATTGGGGTATGTATATATGTATATTTTTTTTATGTACGTTTTTGTGAAGTTTTTAATAGCAAATTCGTTGTCTAAA